>QLOH01001021.1:0-209463 GCA_026901365.1 Sesbania bispinosa
ATTGAACTTCGTCTATCGCACCCCTTTCGTATTTGAAACCCAATGATATTTATGAATATGCAATTATAATATCTTAGCACAAATAAATGTTATTTCATAAAAGGTTCCCACAAATATGAAATACTCATAAGTAATTCACCCTGGTTCCCACAGTGATAAATTACCCCGGTTGAAGAACAGTTGTAAAAGCTATCAATCCATCATAGTTCCCACAGTGACAACTTAGTGTTTTCACCAATAAAAATTCAAGTTTCCTATTCCTAGGTTCCCCCAAACTCGCTATTGATTTCACAAAACCACTTTCCAGTGCGCCCCATAAAATCAACCTATAACTCCGGCACAAAGGCGGAAGCTAAGCATTAAGAACATAATAAAAACACCGATATTATAAAAACAGGGATTCATAAATTACAAAGAGAATTCAAATACAATTGGGGATTGAATCAACTACATTCAATCCTATGGGAGAGTTTAGCTACTCATGGTAGCCATTACAAACCAATAGAGAAACTGTCACACTTTTCTCTAGCTCCAGCTCTGCTCCGCCGTCTCCTTGTGATATGTGCAAAAGGTCCTTTATATAGAAGTTGGAAATCTATCTGAAATCTGGAAGTAATCTTGCTGGAAATCTTTTGGAAAACTATTTCCGTATTTTTGCGCTTCAACCTGCGCTAAGCGCAAGAAACAGAGAGCAATTTTTAATTCCTGCGCTCCACTTGCACTAAGCGCAGGTGGAGTGCTGCTCACCGTTTTTGCTTCCCTGATTTCCTCTTTTTATTCTTGATCTTTTCCTGATCTTATCTTTGTCTGCTACGCTTTCCTTATTTCCCTCGTTTTAGCTTGATCTTGTGCTGATTCTATATTCAATTTGAATTGAGATTTTTATCGGCAGAATCTTTATCCAAATAACTGTTGATTTAATATTGATCTGCTGCCATTTAGAATCTTATCTGCAGATTCTTTCTTCAAATAAATGCTATCTTGCTTCTTCATTTAAAACTTTCCTCTTTATCTGTAAAATCATCAGATTTCTTATCAAAATAGCATCAAATTCAAAATTTGAATCAAATAATTACAAAATCTGGATTTATTACTAAAAAGAGGTAATTTTGGGAATAAATCTAACATTTTACCCTTGATAAGTGCTGTAATTATATAGAAATTTATCATATATTTAGCACTTATCAAATACCCCCCCCAACTTAGCTTCTTGTTTGTCCTCAAGCAAGAAAACCTTTTGCAATCAAATGAATTCAATTCCCTGTCAAGATTCTCACTAAGTAAGGAAATAATTTCATCACCTCTTGCTAGGCAACTGTCACTTTCCAAATATCAGATTGAAAATCAGAATTAAGTGATATTCCCAAGACTCAATCAGAACAGGATAAAAATACATTCAAACTTTTTCAGAAATAGTAACCAAAACAATAAGTGATAAATCAAGGAATTCTCTCATGCTCACGGGTTAGTGTTTCCCTCAATTTTTCACAGCAGTTGAACAACTAAAATTGATAGTCGTTTCTGGTTAATAGACATGCACATGGTCAACATGGATCAAAAGGTCTTTCTTGGGTTGTAATGAGGCTGGGCTATCAAGAACACATGGTTTTTCTGGCTATGCAAAGAAACACTGAAATAGAGAGCAATTTGAATTTTTCTTTTTTCTGTGAACTTTCTCTCAATTCTCAATTGCATTCTTGATTTGCCTTATTCAGCTGGCCTCTTCTTTTTTATTGGTGATTCACTCCCTTTTTTATTCACTTTTTATTTTTTTTTCTTTTTCATTCTTGAGGGAGTGACTCACTTTGCTTTCTTGTGCCTGCTCTTTACATTTCTTCAAGTAACAAACTAATTTAATTTCAAGTAACCAATCAATTCTCCTATTTTATCAAACTGCACCTTTTCTCTCTATCCCAAGTGTGTAAGGGACAGGAAATAGACATTATTTTGGCTGTGGTGCATAAGAGAAGAAACATTAAAGCTCAAATGGGTTACAAAAAATTGGAAAAAAAATTCATGGATGGCTTTTTGACACTGAGAAAATAATTTATAATCACAAAATTTGCCTTTATCACTTCCATATTTTTCATGTGCAGAATAAAATCCAAAAACTCAAGCAATAGCAGTTGACAAGCAGCGGTGAAAACTCTCATATCAAGTGTTTGGTCTCACAACTCACCGGCTTTTTGGCTAATTTCCTTGATGAAGTCACTTATTGAAATTAATTAACTACCTTGATATATTTTCCTGCATAATATCCTAATCCTAACTGATTATGGATTTAATCACAAAATTCCTATTTCTTTCCTAATTCAGTTAGTTAGACTGCCTAGTTTTGAGATTTTAAAATTAATTTCCTTATACCCCTATTTCTAAAGTCCTAATATTTTTAAAAAAATTAACTATCCTAAACAAAACAAAAAAACAAAAAGAAAAATGGTCCTGAAAATGCTGCACTGCATAAAGATAATGTGAGTAGTGATGTATATACAGTACAGATCCAGTGAATGATAAAAAAAATAATAAAAGAAAAGAAAGAAAAAGAAAAGAAAAAACACCGAATCAATCCCCATCCTCCATGTCATCATCATCCTCAGCATCAGCTCCATCTACAACTGCTCCTCCACCTCCTAGTGGAATAGGCTTGTCCCCAGGCCACTGCAAATAATCTTTGAACTGGTCTGGGTGTATGCTTGGATAAAGGTCTGGCCTGGTCTGGTAGTGGTAATCCTGGAGGTGGACCAGTGCTCCGTGGAGAGTGGAGTTTTGTGAAATGATGTGTTGTGCCCAATATGGGATGGATGTGTCTGCTGGTGGTGGCTGCTGCTGCTGTGGTGGTGGTGGTGGTGGTTGTTCTGGTGCTGGTGGCTGCTCCTCCTCCTCCTCTGGAATACAGTTTGCCAAAATATACCCCTTAGTCATAGGGTCTTCATGCGCTTAGTAGGATACATCTCCACCCCTGGAAGTGGCACAGAGCAGTGATGAGAGAAGGAAATCCCAAGCTTATCCGGGACTGTACACTCCGTCGCCCAACAGAGGATGCCATCATGAATATCTTATGAGATATCACCCTGGAAATGTCCACATCCTGCCCAGTCAGGATGCAATAGAAGAGATGTGCAACCGGCAAGATGATATCTGATATGTGGTTGGTGGGTTGGATGTTAGCCATCACCAAAACTGTCCAAATCTGAGAAATGGCCTGCATGTCATGCCTGTATATCCTGGCTGCCTGCCCATAGGCATTCCTATCAAAGGTACGCCCCCTCAAGTATAGCTGCTCAGCAGTCCTAGTATCCAGGGGATCGTTTCGATTGAGGCACACCTCCTCAATTAAAGCATGAAAATGACAAGGCATCATTGCCTCATCGTCAGGTCCCGGCCTCTCCAGAAAAGTGTTGATCGCATCGCGATAATAAGTAACCCACCGACCTCGCACATATGACCGTTTGTGCACATCAGCACCATGGTCTTCTATGGCGTTGGCATTGAACTCTTTGACCACCTCCGGGTCAAAGTATCTGGTCGGCTCTGCAACGTGCCTCCAATGTCGCCTGATGATGTCATCCAGGAAGTCGTCATACTCGCCAAGCTATAGAGCAACTGGCTTCTCCTTGATGAAATTACAGTTTATCAGTGAACTGTATGCCTCAAACGCCTGGGGGCTCTTGAACTTCATAGAATCAAAAGCAGGCACATCTTGTTAGGAATATGCACTAGAGACTTATATATTTATGAACATCCATCACTTGTATCATGTTATTTTATAAAGGCAAACTTATTCTTTTAGAATATAATTATTGTCCTTAGAATAGTAAGCTTAAACTTCATAAGTGTCATGAACGTTTCTTAAATTGATAAATGTTATATGAAGTCCTTCGACCTGAAATCACTACGATTCCTACATAAGGAATTATATGTTTTAATTATCATCAAACGTTACCTGTAACAGGGTAATCATAAAGTTGGTTTTTGGACATATAATAAATTATGTGGTGGAATGTGAGTGCCCTAGATGGGATTTGTCCCTCCTATGTAACGAGAGTTATGTCTGTAGGCCTCTTGATAAACTGAGAATGCAAAATGCATGGCCATGCTCATGAGGATAAACATGAGATGTTTATTTTCTGTACAGTCTACTTGGGGATCAAGAAAATATAAATTGAACTATACAAGGTTGACACAATCCTAGCCCTTGTGTTCAAGTAGATATTTGGACAAAGGGACAGACAATATAAATTATCATAAAATAGGATTCGTCAAAGTTGTTGATATTCTCAATATTTGGATAGTGATGTATTGCTAGATGCCGCTCACTATTTATGATATTAAATATAAAAGAGTTTTATTTTAATATCATGACCAAATATTAAAAGCCTATTGGGTCACACGCATACAACAAGCCACTAGGAAAAAAATAATTCTAATTTAATTAGAATTATAACATAATGGGCCAGGCCCATAAGTATGAGGGTTAAGTGAGTGAGAGAGTAAAACCCTAGCCACCACTCTATAAATAGAGCGTGAGATGCACTACCCTGTACAGATGAGCAAGCGCTTCTTACTTTCTAAAGCTACTAGCAGAGCTGAGGAGGGTTTCCTAGTTTAGCTGTTGGCGTGGATACCAATAGAGACGTGGCTACTCTTGCCTCATTTGTAATCCTAATAAGGTACGACCTTTCGTTTCAATACCTTTTATGTCTTGATTCGTGTTTTTGCAAAACGATTATAACAAGGGAGGGAATCCATTTATTTCCGCTGCACCCTGACCACATGCTTGATTCCCTTCACATCTCTAGCCCTCTTATCTCCTCTGGCTTTCCTGGAGGTGCCGCTAGTGTTGGTTACTTTTGTGCGAGCCATCTGCAAGGTAAACAAAACCAAGATTATTCTGATGCAAATAAAGAATATCAACTCATGATCAGTGTATTAAGCCATGCATAAGAATTCACACATGGTGGCCATCTTAATTAAAATATCAGAGCAATCATTCAGCAGGCACTGTTGCACACAAAATCTTGATTATTATATTACCTAATGCCAATATATTAATTTGTTAAGAGCATGCTAAAGTGATAAGTTAAAGCAAGTCCTAATAAATTTCTAAACAGGGCATCAAATGGTACACATTATTATGCTCAAATATCATGACCTTAGGACATGCAATAATGCACAATTATTCATGCAATGGTTGGTTCAAAATTTCACATAAGTAAAACACACATATTATCAACCAGAATAATTTGCAGATATTCACTGGGCATTTCAAAAATCACTACCAAACATACAACCATAATAAGCAATTTATACTAAGGCCCTATAGACAATTAATCCTAAAATCATATGATTCTACAAGCCTAAGTCTTCTATCCTAAGGTTTGCTCAATGAAACAGAGAAATAAGGATTTTAATCGGTAAAATCTTTTCAAAGCAGTGAAAACATACCTGGAATAGTACAAGAAAGTTGAAAAGGATGAGGTATTTTAGTGAAAAAGGTGAAAAGAAGGTTAGGAACTCAGAGAAAATCACTTGAGAAAACGTGGGGAAGGTGAAAAGTGACCTTCCCCGCTCTAGAATTTTGAATTTAAGCAGGAGCGGGCACTTGCGCTCCACCTGCGCTCAGCATGGGTGGAGCGCTGATGAGATTGTGGCAAGCGTACCAAATTTTCAGCAGTATAATAGTAAGTATGAGTTTATCGTATCCACAACGAACAGTTCGCTTCGTATTTTGAAAATTTGTGGTGAAGAAAGTAAATTTGCATAAAGTAAAGAGACAATTGAGAGAAGGTAAAATACGTTACTTGGATCAGGATTGAACTTCGTATCATCGTACCCTTTATGTATGTGAATCCCTATATTATTTATGAATGTATTTCTATAATATCCTAGCCAATCTATATTGCTTTACCCCGAATTACCATGTAGTAAACCACTCGAAGATAATTCATGCGGGTTATCCTAGGCGACAAATTACCCCGGCTTGATTGCTCTACCTTTTCGTTCGTTAACACTATCAAATAATCGTATATTCCTATAGAGACTACTATGAAGATGCTGTCACATACCAATTCTTCAATCATTGATTCCCTTTATATTCCTATAGCGATTAATGAGTACTCTTACCAATCAGAATTTGAGTATCCTAAGTATCGGTTCCCCCTAACTCGTTGTTGAATTAATAAAACCATTTACCAATGTATTTTATAAAAATAACCTATAACTCCGGCACAAGTACGGAAGCTACGCATTAAGTAAAGTATAAAAGTACCGATATTATAGAATAGGGATTCATAAATAATAATGAGAATTCACATACACTTGGGAATTGAATCAACTACATTCAATCCTACTGAGACGCTTAGCTACGCATGGTAGCCATTACAACCCAATGGAGAAGTTGTCACCTTGTTCCAATCCTAGCTCTGCCTTTGCCGTCTCTCTAATCTCCTTCCTAAACGCTCCTTTGCTAACCTCTTTTCGATCTTTACAAAAGGTCCTATTTATAGACTAAGGAAAGCTATCTTAAATCGGGAAGGAATCTATTTTGAAAACAGATCTAAAAATCAAATCCGCGTTCCTGCGCTTCACCTGCGCTCAGCGCGTTTGCAGCGCAGGATCCAGAGAGGAATCCTGATAGTTTCGCTTCACCCGCGCTCAGCGCAGGTGAAGCGTATTTCTCGTTCCAGCTTTCCTTGATTCTCTCTCTTTTTAACTTGATCTCTTCCTGATCTTATCCTTGCTTGCGTGGCTTTCCTTGTTTCCCTCTTTTTGATATGATTTTGTATTTATCTTGCCTTTGAATTTAATTTGGGAAGTTATCTGTAGAATCCTTGTTTAAATGGTTGCTGATCTTATCTTTATTTACTCTCATTTAAACTTCAAATCTGCAGATCCTATCCTCAAATAATGCTATCTCCTTTCCTCATTCAAATCTTTCTCATAAATCTGCAAAATTAACAGATTTTCTATTAAAATAGCATCAAATTCGAATTCAAATCAAATAAACACAATTGTCACAATCATTACTAAAAAGGGATTATTTTGGGGCATAAATTACTATTTTAACCTTGATAAGTGCAGTAAAAATACAAGAATATATCATATAATTTGCAGTTATCAAGCGCGTGTTGCAGCGTTCCCTGGAGCGAGTAGTCGCGCTTCACCTACGCTCAGCGCAGAAAACAGAATTGAAATTGACAATTCTGCGAAGCGCAAGTGAAGAGCATAAAACATAATGCATTTTTCTCTTCTATTTTCTGCAGCTTCCTAATTCAAAGTGTTTCTATTCTTTTCCTTATTTTTATTTGTCCCCTTCCCATCAATTTCTTGAACTAAACAGGTATTGACTCTAACTAAGACACACAAAAACAAATATTGCAAAAAGGAAAAAAGAAAAACAGAAAAATAAAGCACTGGGTTGCCTCCCAGAAAGCGCTTTGTTTAATGTCTCTTAGCTCGACGCTTGTTTTTTTCATGGTGGCTGAAATTAGAATCTTTTGGTGAGCTTTTGTGTTGCACCCTTCCTTTCTTTGGCCAATGAACCTCCCCATAATCTTGCCTTGGAACAATCTGTAGTGTGATTTGACTTTAACCATTTGGGCTTCTTTCTGGAATTAGACCATGCTTCTGACTCCCTTGGCTTGACTTTTCTTTTCCTTATTGTCTTGCTCTGATGTGCATGAGTCTTCCGCCCCAGAAGCTTGGAAGATTTACAGTTTTTCGATTTCAATCCCTTTGCTTCACAGGGGTCCTTGATATGAAATATACCTGAACACTTTGTCCTCAGTCTGACTTTGGGCCATGAATTTGATTTTCTTGGCCTGATTTTTCTTTTCTTCACTTTCTTATTCTGATATACATGGGTCTTCTTCTCCTGAAGCTTGAATGATTCACAGTTGATCGTTCCCAATTTCTCTGCTTCACAAGGGTCTTTGATAGGAAACACACCTGACCACTTTGTTTTCAATCTGGCTCTAAGCTTTGAATTTGATTCTCTTGGCTTGATTCTTTTTCTCTTTGCTCTACTTAGGTCAGTGTATTCATATGCTTTTCTTTTAGGGATTTTGGAAGGTTGAACAATTGCATACTGCCTTTCTTGATTTTTCTTTGGAGGACTTTTTGGATATGGCAGGGTCTTCAGTCTTGGGACCACTTCCCCTCATTTCTCTGGCCTTTTCTCATTATCTCCCTTTGCACTCTTTTTCTCAGTTACAGTCTCACATTTAGTGTCTTCTTCCTCTCTTTCATAAACACTTTCTTTTGTTCTACCAGCATCTTCTTCTTGTATTTCTGCTTCACCTTCTTCTTCTTGTTCTTTTGCTTCTTCTGGTTCCTCTTCTTCATCAGCCAGTTTGTCATCAGTTCCTTCCCCTATCTGTTGAACAATATCGTCACACTACTCTTCGGGGTTGGGTTGAGCCTTTGCTGAGATCCGTTCTGACTGATATTTAGCTAAATTTTCTACTATCTGTGCCATTATGGGGTCAAGAGTTAATCCTTCTTCATTGCTATCTTTCTGCAATTTCACAAAGTATTGCAATTTTTCTTCAAAAAGAGCATCAAATCTTGATTCTTCGTGTTGAGCTGAAGAGTAACTTTGCTGCTATTGGAAAGAGGGTTGCATGTTAGAAGGCCATATATCTTGGCTCCAACCAGAATTGTCATTCTGGTTATTTCTCCAAACTTGTGAATAATTGTTTGCAAAGTTGTTGCTGTTGGAGAAGTTGCCTGGTCTTCCTTGATTGCCCATGTAATTAACTTGCTCTTCTTGAGTGCATGGATAAGAGCAGTAACCATTGGGATGGTCACCTCTACAAAAATCACAAATTAATTATGGGGATTGGAGAGGATGAGATTGTACTGCCTGCAATTGTTGAGAAAGGTTATCTAGCCGCTTGTTGAGTGCTGTTATTTGTTGGATGAAAATCTTGTTCTTAGCCAAGAGCTCATCTTCATAAGTTCGGATGTGGAATGAAACAACATCTTGTTGCCACCCAACGCTCTGATTCTGGTTACTTCCCCAATCCTGCGAAAAATCGTTAGAATAATTGTTGTAGTTAGAGAAGTTAGCATGAATCAGTGTGTGGGAGAAATATTCTGGTTCTTGCTGCCTAACATAATCTCCAAGGGTTCTTCTTGGTGGATTTTGATAATCTCCAAGCATTCTTCTTGGTGGATTTTGCCATTCAGTAGCCATTATTCAACATTTATTTCACTTGGGGTGGTTGGACAGAGAGTGTTGAGATTGCCTCTTTGAGCTTATCCTTGTCCTTTTTTCTGTTTCTACTTCTGTTTTTTTTCTAGATGTCCCTTCTATCTTAGGATCAAATATCAATTGATTGAGACACATGTCCTCACAAGAGCATAAATCAAGAAGCTCAAACAAATGTTAGCTCGGAAGAGAGAAACAAAATATTAAAAAATAATAAAATATTTTTTTAAATTAAAAATCCTAAATAAAAAGAAAAGAATTAAAATAAAATAATTAAAAAGTAAAATTCCTAAAAATAAAAGAAAAATAAAAAAAATAAAATATTTATAACTTGATAAGATAGACCTCCCGAGAATTTAAATTGAGACACTGTTCCCCGGCAACGGCGCCAAAAATACTTGTTGAAATTTTGGCAAGCGTACCAAAAATCCAGCAGTATAATAGCAAGTAAGAGGGGTTTGTCGTATCCACAGGGAATGGTTCAATTGTAAATCCTAGTGGTCACACTTATCAAGTAAGAGAATATAGTTGTTGTTTGTGTACATTGGAATAGTAAAAAGCAGTAAATTGAGATAGGTTGATCAAGAGACTAGAACAAGGATTGAACTTCGTCTATCGCACCCCTTTTGTATTTGAAACCCAATGATATTTATGAATATACAATTATAATATCTTAGCAAAAATAAACGTTATTTCATAAAAGGTTCCCACAGATATGAAATACTCAGAAATAATTCACCCTGGTTCCCACAGTGATAAATTACCCCGGTTGAAGAACAGTTGTAAAAGCCATCAAGCCATCCTGGTTCCCACAGTGACAACTTGAGTGTTTTCACCAATCAGAATGCAAGTTTCTTATTCCTAGGTTCTCCCAAACTCGCTATTGATTTCACAAAACCACTTTCTAATGCGCCCTATAAAATCAACCTATAACTCCAGCACAAAGGCAGAAGCTAAACATTAAGAACATAATAAAAACTTCGATATTATAAAAACAGGGATTCATAAATAACAAAGAGAATTCAAATACAATTGGGGATTGAATCGACTACATTCAATCCTATGGGAGAGTTTAGCTACCCATGGTAGCCATTACTAACCAATAGAGAATCTGTCACACTTTTCTCTAGCTCCAACTCTGCTCCGCATTCTCCTTGTGATCTATGCAAAAGGTCCTTTATATAGAAGTTGGAAAGCTATCTGAAATCTGGAAGGAATATTGCTGAAAATCTTTTGGAAAACTGTTTCCGTATTCATGCGCTTCAACCTGCGCTCAGCGCAGATGAAGCGCAAGAAACGGAGAGCAATTTTTAATTCCTGCGCTCCAATTGTGCTAAGCGCAGGTGGAGCGCAACTCACCGTTTCTGCTTACCTGATTTCCTCTTTTTCATCTTGATCTTTTCCTGATCTTATCTTTGTCTGCTACGCTTTCCTTATTTCCCTCTTTTTAGCTTGATCTTGTGCTGATTCTATCTTCAAATTGAATTGAGAATTTTATCTGCAGAATCTTAATCCAAATAACTATTGATTCAATCTTGATCTGTTGCCATTTAGAATCTTATTTGCAGATTCTTTATTCAAATAAATGTTATCTTGCTTCTTCACTTAAAACTTTCCTCTTTATCTGCAAAATCAATAGATTTCTTATCAAAATAGCATTAAATTCAAATTTGAATCAAATAATTACAAAATCTGGATTTATTACTAAAAGGAGGTAATTTGGGGAATAAATCTAACATTTTACCCTTGATAAGTGCTGTAATTATATATAAATTTATCATATATTTAGCACTTATCAGTAAGATAAGTTGCTCTTTGTTTTACTAAGCCAATTTTGAGGACAAAATTGTTTTAAGGGGGTAGAATTGTAACATCCTAAATTATGAACCATTTTATGAATTAAATTAGTAATGGAATAGGTTCTATAAAATGGAAGTAGGATTGGATGAGAGAAAATTGAGTTAGAATCAAAGAGGGTTGAAAACCAAGAAAATGAGCACTAATACGCTCTCTTAATCTGCGTGTTGAGCGAGCGTATCAGTATTCAGGGGAAATTCTAATCCGGTTTCCTCGCTCACTGAACACAGAAAACTGAGAAGAATTGAGTGAAATTCAGCTCAGGCTGCTCTCGAGCGCAACCTGAGCGCGGAAAGTAGAAAGGAAATGGGGAAATTCAGTTCAACGCTCGCCCAGCATGCGCTCAGCTCTCGCTCAGGATCCACCCGAGCGAGCAGCATTTTTTGTTCTCTCGTTCAGGCTCCGCCCGAGAGAGCCTGAGCTAGCGCACAATTTTTGTTCTTTTTAAAACATAAATGTTAGGGTTCCTTTATTATTTTCTTCTCCTTCACCTTTGATTTTAGAGAAAGAGAGATTCCAGAGAGAGAAACACCCCATTGAAGTTTGAAGAGAGGAGCTCAAGGTCAAGGACCTCATCCTTCCATCTTCCTCAATCTCTTCCTCCTCCATTCTTGTTCTTGAGGTGAGTACAACTCACACACCAACACCGATATGGTTTGTTTCTCTTCAATGAGCCTATTCTCTCTTCCCTTTCTCTTAACTCTTGTGGATGATTGTTGTATTGTGTATTTTGTTCTATATTGATGGCTTGGGTGTTGATTATTGAATTAGAAGCGTGAATAGGGGATTTTCCCTAGAAGGGTTTACTATAGACATTTCTCATAATTGTATTGTATGATTCTGGATTGAGCATCTTATTAATGGCATTTGGCCCCAGTTAAGATTGAGAAAATGAGTTTGGCTTCGGCCCCAGTTCACCCTAATAATATAAGATTGGATGTCAATTATGGATTTAAGACTCAAGTGATTAGTACCCAGTGGTGGTGATTAGTACCCAGGGAAGGCATTCCTTGTAGTCTGAGCTCAGGTCTAACCACATAGTATATAAGAGATAAGACCCCGCATGCCAGGTAATGCAGCTCATGTGCATTCATATTCATGTTGAGATGAGTTATTGATATTGTGTTGCTTCCATTACTCCTGCTGCATTCATTTGCATGTTTCTCCCCACACTGCATGTTGCATAGTTGTATTCACTGAGGCATATCTGTCTCACCACACGTTTTTTGGACTACATTCTAGATGCGCAGGTTCCACCCCGCACTGGTCCTTGAGCATGGAGCTGGGGAGCTTTATTTTGATGTATTTTGAGGATGACTTAAGATTCTATTTTGTAGCTATGTATATATATATGGCTTGATGATGGGTCTGTTATGTATTATTTTGAGGGGATATGACTATACTTGTGTATCTTGAGCTTTCTATTTTGTCAAAACACATGTATGCGTGTATCCCCAGGTGACTATATTGTATTGGGCAAATTGTAGCCGTAATGTCATTACTATGGATGTTCATTTCAGTTGTTGTTGTTCATATTCTGTTTAAGTAATCATTGGGACTTAAGCGTTATATGACTTAAGTAATTGCGATATTAAAATGGCGCGAAATAATTTCATGAATTTGGGAATTTGGCTTCCAACGAGCTAGATTCTTGAATTTAGAAATTAGGCATTACACGAACACCAACTGAGCTTGGGACTAAATGGAATCTGTACAACGAGCTAGATTCTTCTCGCGCGAACCACAACTCAATAAGCGAGAAAATGGAATCAGTTGTCTCCTTTACGCACACTGTAGAACCCTCCATCGTCGTTCTCTTGATGCAAGCACATAGCTGTCGCCCATCATTGGAACCACCGTGCAAAAACCCTTTGTTTGTATGAGCGGCCCTAAACTTTTAGAATGAAGTCAGACTAGGAACATAGGAACCTTATTCTATTTTCAACAACAATTAATTAGTTTAAATTAATATATATTTAAGAAATAATAAGTAAATAAAATGGGCCATTCTTGAATTTTTAATAGTTGAAGCATTGGTTGTTTAATAACACTTTTTATGTTGTAAGGGTTATTTTGGTCAAGTTATTACATAATTTTAGTGCTTCACACATAAACCACCTGGGACGTTGTTTCATGCTAGCAGCCACCGGAAACCGGAAGTAGATTAATATCGTATGTGAGAACTTTTTTCGGCAGTGGGAACTGACTAGAATAGATTCTAGAAATAGGTTGACTATAAATAAATTTTAAAATAAAAACCAATCTAAAGGAAGCTATTAGGGTGGAAAAGTGGGCTGGTCAGCACCGACTCGCCAAGCAAAGTGGGCCAACATAAGCAACACACCTCGTTTTAAGGCGGTCTGGAAGGCTAGCCCGCCTAAAATATTAAAATAATTAACAATAAATATAATATATAATAGATTTAAATTGTAATAAAATAAATCATTTAATTTTTTTATGGCTTTATATAACATTTTTCCTCAATTTTCATGAAATAGTTATAATTAAATACTAAATACAAATAATAAAAAATTAAAATATCTATTAAAAATGTTAAATATGGTGGGCTAGCTTGATGGACTGACCCGCTCCGGTCTGCCTTTTGGCAGGTTGAATGGGTTGGGAGGCTAGAGGACCTAACCCACTCTACCATTTTTAGCAGGTTAACATAGACTCATTAATGACATTGCCCATTTTAGAACAAAAAAAAGTAGGATGCTTTTTAAAAAAAATATTTTATACAGATTAAAAAAAACTCACTAATTTTATAGGGACAAAAATATATTTTATCCATTATCTTTATTCTTTAACTTGCATTAATATAAAATATTACTATTATTATTACAATTATTATTTGCATTTTTCAAACTTACATGAAACTTTTAAATTAAGAGACCTCCAAATAGAATAAAAATATGTTTGGATAAAATTCTTAACAATCACTTATAGTAGCAGAAAATAAAATAAGTTAAGAAGATTAAATGATAAATTTGATTTCTTTCATAAGTTAAAATTGGTCTATACACACTAAAATTTTAACAAGTTCTCTCATTTAACTTTTTCACAAAAACCTCTATCTTATAAGGATTTTTTTTATAAGTTTAGATTCAAATATTTATCTCTATTAAAAAACACATATGAGTTGGAAGTTAATTAACACAATAGAAAAAAAAGAAGGAATGAGTCAGAGGTCGCAAAGAAGGTTGGTTTAACACAGAAACATCAAGGGCCAAATAGGTCCTTAAACTATTCTCCCACCATCATCGCAATTTTATGAAGGGAAAGATCTGAACGACTATCAAGAGCCATATAGCTTAGAGGACCTATATAGCCTTGATGTTTCTGTGTCAGCCACATCTGAACGATTGGACTCATTTGAGGCCACCACGAGAAGACACAAGTGATCATGGAGGAGGTCACGCAGCCGTGGATCACTCTTTTTGACGAATCTAGATGAGAAAGTCAGAGGGTTGAGGGTGGGTCTTGACAGTTGACATAAAAATTGACAAATGAGATAAGGGAATTGGGAGGGGGGTGGTTGGGTGCGGCTAGGGTTTGGACTTTGGGGTGGGAAGTGAAAAATTGAAAATTGAGGATGAGAATCATGAGAGAGAAGATGGATGAGTAATTACGAAGTTTTGGAAATGGAAATGAGAAGTAATGAGAATCAAATCAATTAATGAGAAATAAATAGTCTCTATTAAATTAGCACCGCAAGATTAAGAATCTTGAGTCATCTTGGCCGTTGCAAAGAAGCACAATATCCGTGTGCTCTCTTAAATAACCATCCCGCGCTCGCCACGTGTAGGTTGGCGATGGGTTCCATCGAATTACGTTTAGAACCTTTCCAACTATAAAATAAGCAAGCACTTAGTTCATTTTTATTCAACAACCACCGTTTCAAAACCTTGTATGAACGAGGTTAACCCTTGACCTTCCACCACTGCAACATGCAACCCCAGTGTCAGTCACCACCGACTCTCCATGATGAACTCATCGGGAACATCCTATCATGGCTTCCGGTTAAATCTCTGATGCGATTCCGGTGCGTTTGCAAGTCATGGAAGTCCCTCATCTCCGATCCCCAATTCGTGAAGCTACACCTTCGCCAATCGTCCGCTAAAAATGGCGATCTTTCCCACCTTCGGTTAGTGTTTGAAAGAAAAATTGACAATATCGGTAATAAAATTGTTTCATCATGCTCCTACAACGAGTTAATTGAAAACCCTACAACTGTTGTCAATCGACAAAATTCTATCTTTCGATTAAAGAACAAGTGTCGTGCCATTGGTACCTGCAATGGGTTGATCTCTTTTGTTGGTGTTGAATTGGGAGAAGGCAAGGAAGATGAAGACCGTTGTTGGGTTCAATTTTGGAATCCAGCCACAAGGTCTAAATCTCCCAAGACGCCATATTTATATCACCCACAAATTGAACCTGTTACTTTTGGGTTTGGGTATGATCCTTCAAGTGAAACTTACAAGGTGGTGGCTTTGCTTTTCAGTGTGGACGACGACTACCACTCTTACCCTGTGAAAGTTTACAACATGGGAAGTGATAGTTGGAGAAGCATTCTAGTGTTCCCAATTTTCCCCTCTCTATTCTGTTCTGATGGAATTTATCTAAATGGTTCTCTTATTTGGTCAGGGCATCACTACGTGAGTCATTTAGATCGAGCTGGTGATTGGGATAAATTTGCAATTGTTTCGCTTGATCTGGCGACTGAAACATATGCAGAATTGTCGGTGCCTCCTCTTGAAATGTCATCCGCTTTAATGCCATCTCTTCATCTTTTGAGGGATTGCTTGTGTGTTTCTCACGAGAAGAACCACACCCATTTTATTCTTTGGCAGTTTGGAGTTGACAAGTCCTGGACTTGTCTGTTGAATGTAAGTTATGAATATCTTTCAACTCCCAGACATTCTTTGAGGGGCGTATTGTGCATGTTTGGGAATGGTAATGTCTTGCTGTTGATAGAAGATGGAGTAATTCTCTATGATCCGACAGAGAATAGAGTTGAACTAAGTGTTGAAATTCCTACCAACATATATTGTTATCATGATAAGAATTACATTGAAAGCTTGGTTTCACCTCATGGAAATTAAGTTAGTTTGCTATGATTTGAATGTCTCTGTCAAACTTCAATGATAAATCATGTGTGCTATTTCATATCGTTGTCAATTCATGCAGGGATAATTTAATGCTTTTAGTAGTGCATCATTGACTAGTTTATTGGTTTGTTATCAATTGTTGATGGATGGTGAAACCAAAATCTAATGAATCAATGAAGTTGTTTTGATTACAAATTTTTATTTTGCGCTAGATGATTATTTCTCTTATTCCATATATGAAGTTGATTGTTCCGTGCATATTCTATGCCTTACACAAGTTCTAAAACAAAATGCTTATTTTGCCCTAAAACTTCATTACAGGTATAAAAATCAGTATTTTTAGTCTAATCTTTTAAATTGTATTCGAACTGTCGAAGATCTTATAAATGATTTGTTTGCTTATTGTACATAGTACAAAGAAAATGAAGATATTTTAAAAGTAGAATTAAGTCAAGAAATGTTAATAAGATTACTAGGTTTCTTAATAATAAATGAGTAACCAAATCAAACAATTGGATAATTATTTACCACTCACGCCATCTACTTTATCAATTGTTATTCACTAAAATCTCAACTTGTTTGACTTTTCAAAAAATCTCTTAAAACTGGAAGTTGTCGTCTTTTTTTACTTTGGACCATTGTCATCGTTTTATGATATGCGACCGTCTTATGTTATATGATGTAGCAATAGCAAATGCCAAATTTACCTATTTATCATCACACATGACAACATTTGATTACAAAGCTCACCAACCTTTGACGTAAATGCTCTTTGTTGAAGAACTACCCTGTATTATTTATTGGCTGTCGAGAGATTGGAACTTAATTGCTATTGTGCTTTGAGAGAATAAATATGGATTTATGCTGGGGAGATAATACCGTTGCTTGTAGTTTACCCCCTCCTAGAATAGTTGGAATGTTCGAATATTTGTTGTAGTTTTGGTTTTTTCGTTCTTTTGTTGCTTTGTGTTTATGTTTTTAGTTTATTCTATATAAATACATTTTAATTGCTACTTAATCAAAAATTTATGAGGCTAGAAATATAAAAAGTTAAAGAAATATATAAAGTGTAGTTTTTATCTATTAATTTAGATATTAATATGATATTAAAATGTTCATTCTTATGCAATATATTTTTTATTTAAATATATATTGATAAATTTTCATTTAGATATGAATGTTATTTTGTATAAAATATTAATATTAATTCATGTGGTATATTTTTACTTTTATATTAGGGTTAAATATGTTTTTAGTCCCTCCACATATAGCGAAATTTGATTTTAGTCCTTCATTTTTCATTGGTTTTGGTCCTCTATTTTTGAAAATCACATGACTTTAGTGCTTGTCGTTAGTTTTATTCCGCTCAGTGATGACATAACAATATTCCTTGTAGACTTTTTTTTATCTATTTTCCTTCGATTTTTCATGCAGATTTCAAAATTCAAAGGAAAGAAAATTCCTGCATATTTACTATAATATTTTTTACAACAAAGCAAAGAAAATTTATAGCAGCATTTTTATGAAAAATTGTAGTTTTTTAGGAAATTTACTACACATGAATTTTCTAGAGAAAAATCGCAAGAAATTTCCTGTGAATTTTTATCCGAAAAAATTCGTAGTGGAACTGCAAAAGTGACTTAACAAAATACAATTAATAAGGAGGACTAAAAATATTAAATTTTAAGAAATGAAGGACCAAAACCAATGAAAAAAATAAATGAGGGACCAAAACCAAATTTCACTATATTTTCAGGGATAAAAAACATATTTAACCCTTTATTATTACAACAATTTACTCACTCTTGTGTGTTTTATAATTAAGAAGGTAATAATTAAATTATCGTATTATTTTAATTAATATTGTCATAAATTTAATTCTTTTAAGAAATATCCATAATTAATAATGAATACATCATAGAAAATATGCGACCACCTTGTTAACATGGAACTTACAATAAATTAACTGTATAAAAAAAATTTAGCAATTGATACATCCCCAAATACACATTGCTTTAATTTCTCACTTTTTATTCTCAACCGATTTCTAGAAACAATCAATTAAAATTTGTAAATATTTATAATTTATCTCACACAATCTCTTTATAAACTTATTTTATTTTTCTCACAAAATGTGTTCTTTAATTTTAAATGTCATTTTATCATCTCTAAATAAAGAAAAATAATTAATAGAAAAGTAATATAAAAAAGAAAATAAGGAAAAGTTAAAACTTAATTTTGTTTTAAAAAATATAAAGATATATAGTGAAAGAATCATAAAGTGGTAATACCAAATAGGCTCTTTCTAGGGTGTACGGTCCACCTAAAAATATAATAATTTAAATTTCTAATTATCAAATTGATTCTCGTTTTTATTAATAATTTATATTAAACCGGTATCGAGTTACTTTTATGAAATATTGGTTGAAAAGAATAAAAACCTAGATTGATAGTTGTTAGTATTCGAATTTTGAGTCCTTCGAATTTCCTAAGTTTTAAGTCTTTTACAAAGTCAGAACGTTCAATTTTGATTTGTTGGATCATTAGAAGACGTTTCTTTTGAGAAAGGTTAAAAGATAAACTAAGTCATAAAGAAGTCAGTATTCTCGAGTTCGAAGAAAAGAATAGAAATTCAAAAGTTGAATTCATTAATGAACTCAAATGGTTAAGAGTCTTTTGGCTAAGTTAACTTAGTATAAGAAAAGACTTAATGGGAATCGAAGGAAAATTACAGTATAAATTCGAAAATAAAATGTTTTGAGCAGATAGAAGAGAAGAGGATAGTTTTCTTTTCAAATTTAAATTACATAAAAATTCGAATACAAATAAAAAGTACATATTGAAAAAGAAACTATCCTATGTATTCTAAATATAACGGAGCAAACTATCCTAAACTGCAGGATGTACTTGACTCCTTCCTTCTAGGCCTCTTCTTCCTCCTTCTCCTCCACAGGCTTTGATTGAGCCACCAGGGTAAAGGCATCATGTTAGCTTGATTGAATGACCCTGATGCACGGGGTGGAAATGAAGTCTGCGTGGGGAAGGAGTAAACAGATTCATTTACTATGTAAAAGAATCTTTGGTTGGCTACTACGTTCGACCCAAAGTAAAACTTTCAAAAAGAAGGATTGAAAAAGCATATAACTTTGGCTACTTCGTCAACCTTGTCCAAAATGAGATCATTTAAGATTGGGTTGAACGCAGTAGCCAAAGAAAGAAGCTTTTTCAATTTTGAGCCAAAGAAGAGAATAGAAGAGAACGAAGTGTTGAGTCTCAAAAATATCATAATAGATTTTATGATGTTTTAAGACAGCAATATTTCCAAGTTTTAATGATTAACAAATTTACAGTATTTATTTTCACAGATACTCTTAAGTGTTTAATTATCTATCTGTGATTTCAGCAAGCCACAATACGCTTTATAGGTCTTTAAGAAGTGCTTCAAGTCATCTGAGGGAAACAGGCCTTCTGAAGTGGTCAACCTGTCATAAGTGTTGAAGTTGTCTGAAGAGTCGAGCCCGTCTGAAGACTGGAACCTGTCTGAAGACTGGAACCCGTCTGAAGTTTGGAAGCAGTCTGAAGCTTTAGTAATGACGTGGCATCCTTGCTGAAACCTTGCGTGAAGACTTTTCTGAGTCTCTGCTGCTCGTACGTTTTGGAACACATTTATGGCAACAAACACAGAGGCCTTTCCTTGTGCATTTGAATTTCATACACCACTGAGGAAATCTCTGTAAACGCAGCAACGCAGCAATTCCTGAAGCAGCCTTTTGGCAGATGCAACCTTGTACTGTGTCAGAAATGTCAGGATGCTCAGAAGTATGTCTCACAACGGATTGAATAGCATTTAATGCTATCTCTAAACGGTGGTTTTTCAACGGATTAAAGTCTGGGTATAAATACCCCTTATAAAGACCATCATTGTGCTGGCAATAAGAACAGAGAAGAGTATATAGAAAAAGAGAATCATCGCTGCAATTTTCTTCAAGAAAATCACTCTGATAAAATTCTTTGTACACTTTATATTTTCATATCCTGAGTATACCTCGGTTTTTCAAGCTGTACATCGTAATAGGTTTGAGCTTTAAACTTGTGTAGTTTAAAAGCTTAAACTCTTTTTAACTGTAATTGTTGTTGAGCCTGGAGAGGCTTGTCTGGAAAAGAATACTTGTGTTGTTTGAGCCTAGAGAGGCTTGTCTTGGTTGTAGAGCCTGAAGAGGCTTGATAGAAAAGAATACTTGTAATCTTTGTGAAAGATTAAGAGAAAATCCAAGTGCTTGTTGGCATTGGAACTGGAGGTAGCTCACAGTGGTGGTGAGTGAACCAGGATAAATCCTTGGCTAAGTTTTTCTATCCCTTATCTCTTGTCAATTTGTTTATATTAATATCAAGGGTGTTGAAAAGCTATTCTAAATATTTTAAAAGCAAAGAAACCTTTTAAAATATATTTTCAGGAACCATTCAAATACTTCAGACAGCCTCGATAAACCTGTCTGAAACTGTTTATAACTTGTTGTTTTCAAAAAGCTTTCAAAATACAAAGAAACACTATTCAACCCCCCTTCTAGTGTTTCCCCGTGTTTCTACAGTTGGTATTAGAGCTTAACTCAGGGTTGAGCACCTAACAAGTGTTGAGGACTAAAAGATCCAGATGGAAGCTGCAAACAACAACAGGCAATACATCTCTGAGGGTGAATCTATCACAAGACCCCCAGCATTCAATGGAGTAGACTATCACTACTGGAGAGATCGTATGAAGCTGTTCATTGAAAGCAACAACATTGATGTCTGGGATGTAGTTACTGATGGAGACTATGTGCCCATGCTAAACAATGTGCCTATACCTAAGGCTGACTGGACCTTGGAGCAGAAGGCTAGAGTTCAGATGAATGTCAAAGCCAAACTCTATCTGATATGCTCATTGAACAAATCAGAATATGAGAAGGTGCACGGTTGTACATCTGCCAAGGAAATCTGGGATACTCTTGCAGCAGCCCATGAAGGGACTGAAACTGTCAAGCAATCCAAGATTAGTATGCTCATACACCAATATGAGATGTTCAAAATGGAAGAAACAGAAACCATTGATCAAATGTTTGGGAGGTTTCAGACCATTACAAATGGACTCAGGTCCTTGGGCAGAACTTATGAATCTGGAGATAATAACAGAAAGATTCTAAGAAGCTTGCCTAAGACCTGGAGACCCAAAGTTACTGCCATTCAAGAGGCAAGAGACTTAAACTCTCTTAGAATGGAGGGACTTCTGGGATCTCTCAAGGTTCATGAGCTTGAGCTTGAAGAAGATGACAACAAGAAGAAATCTCTGGCTCTAAACTCCAATACCAGTCAGTCTAGGCATGGCAAGATGAAGGCTATGCAAGTTGAGGAAACTTCAGAAACAGATGAGGATTCTGAAGATAGCTCAGAAGATGATGATCTTGCTCTTTTAAGTAGGAAGATCAAAAGAATGCTCCAAAACAGAGGAAAGTTCAGAAGGAATCAACCTTCAACCTCTAAAGGAGGTAAGACAGGTAAAGATTTTCAAAATGACAAAATTACTTGTTTTGAATGCAAACAACCAGGTCACATGAAGGCTGAGTGTCCTAAGTTGAAGAAAAACACATTCAAAAAGAAGAAGTTCTTCAAAAAGAAGAAGGGACTAATGGCAACATGGGAAGACCTTGATGAATCTACTTCAGAAGAAGAAGAAGATACTTCAGAAGAGGCCAACTTATGTCTTATGGCCAGTCTGCCATCATCAGACAGCTCTGAAGAAGAGGTATTCCCTTTAACCCTTCAAGAAATGTATGATGATCTAATGGAAAGCTCCAAAGAACTATTTCAAGAGTATAAGAATCTATCCAAGGCTCACACAGAAATGTGTAATAAATATGAAGCCCTTGAAATAGAAAATATTATGCTCAAGGAAAAGATCCTCGTGTCTGACATCAGTAGTTCTCAACATGTGTCTGAAGAAAATATAAAACTTCAGAAGCAAGTTGAGCAACTGACAAAAGACTTAGCTAAGTTTGTCAAAGGAACTGATAATTTAAACAGATTACTTGGTGATCAAAGACATTTCATTGACAAAAGTGGCTTAGGCTTTTGGGATTATAACATGCCTGAACCTCATATTTTTAATGTTGAAAAAGGCAAGGGAAAGGTTACTGGGTGTTCTCAATGTGGAAAAGCTGGACACAATGTGATTTAGTGTAAACACAAAAAGAGACCAACACCCAGGTCTAACAAAAGAGGACCCAAAAGTATATGGGTACCTAAAAACTTGATTATTCCTGTTGCAGATGTGTTTAACAGGACAAAAGAGACACCACAAATGGTACCTGGACAGTGGATGCTCGCGACACATGACAGGAGAAAGGTCTTTGTTCCAAAACCTTAGACCAAGAAATGGAGGGGTGGTCACCTTTGGTGGAAACCAGCAAGGGAAGATCATAGGAATAGGGACTGTAGGTATGTCACCTTTATCCCTTATTAAAAATGTTCTCCTAGTGGAAGGACTTCAACACAACCTACTGAGCATAAGTCAATTATGTGACAGTGGATATGTGGTCTCTTTTACTAAGGAAGGTTGTATAGTCAAAGACTCTTCTGATCAAATCCTTTTTACTGCTAAAAGGCACAGCAATGTGTACAAAATTGATCTAGAGGAACTAGCAAGTCAAAATGTTAAATGTTTTATTTCTGTTGAAGATGAAAAACAGATTTGGCATCAAAGACTTGGGCATGCCAGCTTGAGATTAATCTCAAGATTAGCAAAATACAATCTGGTTAAAGGCTTACCCAAGCTCTCATACAAATATGACATTTTATGTGAAAGCTGTCTGAAAGGGAAACAAACAAGACACTCATTTAAGAGTAAAGATGTTGTTTCTACTAGCAGACCTCTAGAACTATTGCATATTGACTTGTTTGGTCCTATTAGAACAGAAAGCATTAGTGGTAAGAAATATGGTTTAGTCATTGTTGATGACTATTCTAGATATACATGGGTTATATTCCTTAGAAGCAAGGATGAAACTTTTAAGAATTTCACAATATTCTGTAAGAAGGTACAGAATGAAAAAGGATTCTGTATATCTGTCATCAGAAGTGATCATGGCGGAGAGTTTGAAAATGCAAGATTTGAAATGTTCTGTAATGAGAATGGGATCTCACACAATTTCTCTGTGGCTAGAACACCTCAACAAAATGGGGTTGTTGAGAGAAAGAATAGAAGCCTGCAAGAGATGGGAAGAAACCATGCTCAACTCATGCAATCTACCAAGATCCTTCTGGGCAGAAGCTATTAACACAGCTTGCTACCTTCAAAACAGAATATTGGTAAGACCAATTCTTAAAAGAACTCCTTATGAATTGTGGAAAGGAAGAAAACCCAACATATCTTACTTTCATCCCTTTGGCTGTGAGTGTTTTATACTTAACACAAAGGATGATCTTGGAAAGTTTGATGCAAAATCTGACAAAGGATTTTTCATAGGTTATTCTGAAACATCTAAGGCTTACAGAGTTTATAACTCTAGAACTCTAGTTGTAGAAGAAACAATCCATGTTAAATTCAATGACAAGAAAGAGACTGATAGGGAACTATCAGATCTAGAGGATGATTTTGCATTAAAGGAGCTAAATGACAACAACAACTTGAAAGATGAACAGTTGTCTGAAGTGCCTACAGTTACTGATCCTCTTCAGACAGATGTTGAGTCTCAGACAGATGCTGTACCCATTCACAGAACTGATTGGAGATACAAGTCACATCACCCTAAAGAGCAAATTATTGGGAGCACTTCAGAAGGAGTGAAGACAAGATAAAAGTTCAGGAATCTGAATTCACTGGCTCTTCTGTCTGAAGTTGAACCCAAAGATATTGATGAAGCTCTGCATGATGAAGGGTGGATCCTAGCCATGCAAGAAGAGTTAAATCAATTTGCTAGGAGTGATGTCTGGACACTTGTTCCTAAACCCCATGGGAAAACCATTATTGGAACCAAATGGGTGTTCAGAAACAAGCTGTCTGAAGAAGGCAAAGTTGTCAGAAACAAGGCAAGGCTTGTGGCTCAAGGATACAATCAGCAAGAGGGAATTGATTTCACAGAAACCTTTGCCCCAGTGGCCAGGTTAGAAGCAATTAGAATTTTATTGTCTTATGCTATAAATAATGGCATCAAGCTATATCAAATGGACGTTAAAAGTGCTTTTCTTAATGGTTTCATTGAAGAAGAAGTCTTTGTTAGACAACCCCCTGGTTTTGAGGATGTCACTTTCCCAGATTACGTTTTCAAATTGAAAAAGGCTCTCTATGGTCTAAAACAAGCCCCAAGAGCTTGGTATGACAGATTGAGCAATTTTCTTATCAAAAATGGTTTTGAAAGAGGAAAAGTTGACACAACTCTTTTTAGAAAATAGTCTAACAAAGGTCTCATGCTAGTCTAGATATATGTTGATGACATTATATTTGGTTCCACTGATTCTTCTCTTTGCAAGGAGTTTTCTGAGTTAATGCAATCTGAATTTGAAATGAGCCTAATGGGTGAACTAAAATTTTTCTTAGGACTTCAAATTAAGCAAGATTCTAATTGTATATGGATTCATCAAGAGAAATATACAAAAGAAATGCTTAAGAAGTTTAATTTAAATGATTGCAAGCCCATGTCAACTCCTATGCATCCTTCAACATATTTAAGCAAAGATGAGAATGAAGAACCAGTGAATCAGACTTTGTATAGAGGAATGATTGGTTCTTTATTGTATCTAACAGCAAGCAGACCTGACATTATGTTCAGTGTGTGTCTTTGTGCTAGATTTCAATCAGATCCAAGAATTACTCATTATAAAGCTGTTAAGAGGATTTTTAGATATCTTAAAGGTACTACTAATCTTGGTCTTTGCTATAAGAAAGACAAAGAACGCAGGTTAATAGGATACTGTGATGCTGACTTTGCTGGAGACAGAATTGAAAGAAAGAGCACCAGTGGAGGTTGTCACTTCTTTGGAGGCAACATGATCAGCTGGTCAAGTAAAAGGCAAAGCACCATTGCATTATCAACAGCTGAAGCTGAATATATCTCAGCAGCAAGTTGTTGTTCACAACTTCTTTGGGTGAAGTATCAGCTTGAGGATTTTAATATTCCTATATCTGTTATACCTGTTTTGTGTGACAATACAAGTGCCATTAATTTGTCTAAAACCCCATTCAACATTCTAGAGCAAAGCATATAGAAATCAAGCATCATTTCATTAGAGACTATGTTCAGAAAGGTGTTTTTGATATAAAGTTCATTGAAACAGAGCTTCAATGGGCAGATATATTCAAAAAACCTCTGACTGAAGACAGATTTAAGTTCATACGTGATAATTTGAACATACATGCATTTTCTAACTGATTTTGTATGTTGTCTGAAATGAACATTTGAAATTTCAGTATGTCTGAAATTGTGACATGTCTGAAGTTTTAGGGTTTCTGAAATTTCATTTAGTTGTCTGAAATTATTCACTTGTCTAAAATAAAATGATGACGTGGCTATCTGAGACGGTTGAATGCCATTTACTTTGTCTCTTCCACTCTACACGTTCCCCAACGTCTGCGCAGCCAGTTCATACCATCATTGCATCGTGGGTTCCTATATAATAAAGGAGGTTACATATTGAAGAAGGCTCACATTTTCTCTCTGCTCACTCTTCAACTTCATCTTCTCTCTCTCACAACAGTTTTCTGCTCAAAGTTTTTGTCTGCAACCGCAATGGCACCAAAGAAGACAAGCACTGGAGGAAAGATTGTCAAGTCCAAAGGCGTTGATCTTCAGGGTCTCAGTGATTTAGGCATGGACCTTTTTGAGGAATTTGATGCTGCTGGTTGGACTTCATTCTTTGAGAAAACTGATTGCTCTTGGAATGAACAGAGCATCATTGATTTCTGGATTTCAGCAAGAGGAATTCCAAACAACAAAGGTGAATATGAAAGCATCCGAGCTGAAGTTCTTGGAGAGTCCATCTTCATAGATGCTGATATTCGTTCCAAGGTGACTGGTGTACAAGCTGAAGGAGAGGTCTTCACTCCAGGATGGGAAGCAAGAAATGGTGGTTCTGAGAAATTCACCAAGATGCTGTATGGAACAGTGAAGCCTCAGAGCGCTGACTCAAAGAACATGCTGGATAAAGTCAGAGTTCTTCATGCCATTCTAGGGCAATGCATTTTCCCTAAGAGTGGAAGCAGAAATCATGTCTCTGAACTTGAGAGATTCTGCTTGATCAACCTATTGCTGAAGAAGAAGATGAATCTCCCAAAGATACTTATGTTCCATATTCAGAAGAAGATTAGGGATTCTGCTGGAAGCCTTACTCATAATCTACTTATCACCAAGGTACTTATGCACTTCAGAGTACCTCTTAAATTTGATCACAAAGTGCCTGCTCTGTTTGGTGAGGCCAATATTACCAGTATGAAGCTGAAGAACCCTCTCATTCCAAGACATTCTTCTCCTACTATGAAGGAGAGTCTACTGTTAGAGAAGGCATCTAGAAGTGGAGCTGCTTTTGAAGTTCTGGAACTTGAACTTCAAGGGGACATAAGGAAGGATGAGTTTGTTGCATCCAAGTCCTCCCCTCAACCTAAGCCGCCGAAGCTACCGGTTAGGAGTGCTGCAAAGGTAGCACCAACAAACCCTAAGTTGCACCTTAAGACTACTGAACCTGTTCAGAAGACTTTGACAAGGTCGTCTGAAATTGTGGGTCGAAAGTCTGAAGGAGCAAAACCTCTTGAGCCTACTTCTAATCTAGAAGGAAAGGCACATGAGGAACATGTTGCTGATGCTGATGCTATTGTTGCACAACCTGTTGCTGCCTGTCCCTCTGATCCAGAATTGATCAAGGTAGCTGCAATTGCTACTATGATTGAAAATCAAGAATTGGAGAAGAAGTTAGCACAAGAGAAGGCTGATCATGCTTATGAAGTATCTACACAGATTGCCTTAGCTGAAAAAGAAAGGCTGGCTGTCTTGGCTGAAGGAACCAAGAAAAGAAAGAGATCCAGTGCTGCCATGAGGAAGAAAAGAATAAGCAAGTTTCTTACTAGTGCTCCTGAAGTTACCACCAGAATCACTAGGAGTATCTCTAGTAAACAAGATGCTATAGACATGGCAGATAAATATCAGAAGTTTGTCACAGCCAATCTTTATTTCAAAGAAGAAGAGAAGAAAAGCAAACTGAAAGGGAGGAGGTAGCAAGGGAAGTCAAGAAAAGCAAAATTCAGAGAGAGGAACCTTCAAAGGAACCCTACAAACCAATAAGGGTGAGGTTGACAATGTTACACCTTCACCACCTTCATCACTAGAAAAAGGATGGCCAGAAGAGAATGAAGAAGAAGAAATGCTTGAACAAGTTCATAGTGAAGCTGTTTCAGAAGAGGGAGTTTCAGACAAGGTTGATGAACAACCTATCTTGTCTGAAGAAAAGGAAACACCATCACCATCATCCTCCTCATCATCATCATCAAAATCATACAGATCCAAAAACTCTGCTGAGGAGACCCAGCAATGCGTGTGGAAAGGAAGCATGCTACCTGCACATCTTAGGCTTGGACCCAAAAGTAGGGATTTCTTCACAGAACCCACTTTTGATCTTTATGCCTATCCTTTTACTGACTCTCAGTATGCAGAAGAAGCTGAAGTGCCCCACAAAAGGTATGAGGGACCCTTCTTTGAAAGGGAAAGAGTGCCAAAATTCCCTAACCTTTATGAAGAGCTGCTGTTCTTCAAGGATACACCCCCCATCTACATGCATCAAGGACTTATCTTACACACTGCTGAAGCTGAACGGAACAAGTATACTGGAAGTTTTGATGGTCAATACTCTGGACAGCTTGAGAAGATCAGAAAGGGAGTGGTAGTTCCTGAACACAAGTGGGCTCCACTTGATCCCTGTTCTGAAGATGATTTTCTGAAGATGAATACTGATGAGTGGTGTATTGTCAGAAAGCTGTGCACAGAAGGAGAATTGTTTCAAAGAGCTCATCTGAACTGGGTTGGCATGAGAAGTTACAGGCCACCTAGAAGTGCTTCTATCAGGCCAAGCACTAAAATTCTGGTGCAACCTGACAGGATCATTCCTAGATATCCTTTGAAGGAAGGTTCTGTTGATAAGTTTAAAGAAGCCAAGGTCTACACCGCCCCCTTCAAACCTTTGTCACCAAGAGAATGGAAGCATCTACCAACCAATGTCAGAAAGCAAGGTGGAGGCATGGATCACAGTCTCAGGGACAGAGTTTGGAACTCTTACTGGAAAATCAGAGAGGATGCTGGATCCTCATCTGGGTCAACTGGACCTGATGAAGACTCTCTCATTGGCTATGGGAGATCCATGAATGTGCAGTATATGTTTATCAAACAACACTTCCCACTTTTGACTGCACCTTTTCATGAAGAATGGGAGATGATTAACCCCGTTGGAACATTCTTTCATCCAGTCTATCATCCTCAGAAATATGGACTACTTCCAGGATTTGATGCGCTGAGTTTTGTGTGCAGATACATTAAAATGATTTTTTATGAATCAGCACCTGACTATGAAGAAGAAAATAGAAGACTGAGGTTCAAGATACAGAAGCTAGAGAAAGCCAATGCTGAGCTTCTTGCCAAACAAGAACAGACTCTGGCTTTGCACCAGACTGAACTCATAGCTAAGCAAGATCAGATTCTTCATGAACAACAAGGGATCAAGAATGCTCAAAAAGATATGAAGTCTGCCCTTCTTTCTCAATTGGACAAGACAAGGGATGATCTCATGTCCTTGCTGAAGGATGCTTTGTTGAAGAAATTTGGCTAGTCTGTGATGTAGCCATGTTTGTTTTTATCTCTGGCAATTTCTATGCTTATCTGAAACTTTTATGATTATATATCAGCTATTCCCTGCATGATTTTTTTTCTGAGTTTATACTTCATGATTATCCTTTTGATTTCTGTTGTTGTTATGCTCTGGATTCCCTTTTGACTGATGACAAAAGGGGAGTACTAAAACTAACAAAATCTGATTCAAATGTGAAGTGCTACAGGACTCAGGGGGAGCAAAGAAGAACTATTAAGTTCATTATCTGAGGGGGAGTTATTATTAAAAGCTACTTTATTCTCACATACTCCTTTCAGATTTACAGTTTTAAGATAAATTTGTCATCATTAAAAAGGGGGAGAATGTTGAGTCTCAAAAATATCATAAGAGATTTTATGATGTATTAAGACAACAATATTTCCAAGTTTTAATGATTAACAAATTTACAGAATTTATTTTCACAGATACTCTTAAGTGTTTAATTATCTATCTGTGATTTCAGCAAGCCACAATACGCTTTATAGGTCTTTAAGAAGTGCTTCAAGTCATATGAGGGAAACAGGCCTTCTGAAGTGGTCAACCTGTCTTAAGTGTTGAAGCTGTCTGAAGAGTCGAGCCCGTCTGAAGACTGGAACCTGTCTGAAGACTGGAACTCGTCTGAAGTTTGGAAGCAGTCTGAAGCTTTAGTAATGACGTGGCATCCTTGCTGAAACCTTGCGTGAAGACTTTTCCGAGTCTCTGCTGCTCGTACGTTTTGGAACACATTTATGGAAACAAACACAGAGGCCTTTCCTTGTGCATTTGATTTTCATACACCACTGAGGAAATCTCTGTAAACGCAGCAACGCAACAATTCCTGAAGAAGCCTTTTGGCAGATGCAACCTTGTACTGTGTCAGAAATGTCAGGATGCTCAGAAGTATGTCTCACAACGGATTGAATAGCATTTAATGCTATCTCTAAACGGTGGTTTTTCAACGGATTAAAGTCTGGGTATAAATACCCCTTATAAAGACCATCATTGTGCTGGCAATAAGAACAGAGAAGAGTATATAGAAAAAGAGAATCATCGCTGCAATTTTCTTCAAGAAAATCACTCTGATAAAATTCTTTGTACACTTTATATTTTCATATCCTGAGTATACCTCAGTTTTTCAAGCTGTACATCGTAATAGGTTTGAGCTTTAAACTTGTGTAGTTTAAAAGCTTAAACTCTTTTTAACTGTAATTGTTGTTGAGCCTGGAGAGGCTTGTCTGGAAAAGAATACTTGTGTTATTTGAGCCTAGAGAGGCTTGTCTTGGTTGTAGAGCCTGAAGAGGCTTGATAGAAAAGAATACTTGTAATCTTTGTGAAAGATTAAGAGAAAATCCAAGTGCTTGTTGGCATTGGGACTGGAGGTAGCTCACAGTGGTGGTGAGTGAACCAGGATAAATCCTTGGCTAAGTTTTTCTATCCCTTATCTCTTGTCAATTCGTTTATATTAATATCAAGGGTGTTGAAAATCTATTCTAAATATTTTAAAAGCAAAGAAACCTTTTAAAATATATTTTCAGGAACCATTCAAATACTTCAGACAGCCTCGATAAACCTGTCTGAAAATGTTTATAACTTGTTGTTTTCAAAAAGCTTTCAAAATACAAAGAAACACTATTCAACCCCCCCTTCTAGTGTTTCCCTGTGTTTCTACACGAAGAGGGATGAAAGAGACGTCCAAATGAAGCTCCTATTTATAGGAGCAAAAGAAAGGAAGGTTAATAAATGAGCTTCTTAAATTGTCTAATTAGAAGAGCCTTCATAATGAGGCTAAGTGGACAATGGACGGTGGTAAAAGTGACCTTTGATTCAGCCAAGCAGAATCTGACACATGGCACATGCTGAAACAAGGGCAAGCCTCGGGATAAAGGTTTATTCAGTAAGCCAAATACCAACAGAAAAAGCTAAGTGTTGAAGAAATTTAGAAGATATATTCGATTCTGATAAGTAATAAAATCGAAGTGAAGAGATTTTAGTAAATCAAAATCAATGTTTGATTTTGCAAGTTGGAAAAATCGAAAACAAGATAAGTGAAGACTTAGAAGATATTTCTAAAAAGGGGAAATGTGTTCGAGTAAACAGAAAGTCGGGAAAGGCAGTTAGTGGTAGTTGCTAAAGTCTATTGGCCAAGACAAGTGTCAGGATATCAGTGGAGCATTTGAAAAAGTTCAAAGGAAGAGAAGCAGTTTATTGTTGTTAGAAGACATGGCAAACATGCACAAAGACAACCTGCTTATGTGTCAGATAGGCGTTAGTTAGCCGTTAGGATTAGAAAGATATAAATAGGCCAATCGAAGATGTAATAAGGGTTGGAAAATCATTTATACTAAATCTCTGAAACACTTAAACGTCCAATCTGTCAGCGACTAAAAAGGTTACAAGGAGTACTAGTATGTGATTCCACCCGCTTTTATTTGATGCAAACATTTTCATTTTGTTCTCCTGTTTTATTCTTTTTACGTTAGTTTTGCATTTATGTTTCTGGTAGTTATTTTCTTTCTTTCTTTCTTTCTTCCATCTTATTTTGCTATTCTTGTGGTTCTACAATCCTCATTTCATTTTATTGTATCTCGTATTATTTCAAGTTCGATTTTCTCTGAAGAAAACACTAAATTGAACTCAATCTAAAATCTAATATTTTTAGAACACAGTAAGCCTACTTTTGAAAAGAATCCCATAAGTGGACCAGATTGTAGTCCCACGATTGTTCTTAGAATCAAAGTGATTAAAATTAACTCTTTCGAGATTAACTTTTATCACCACAAACAATAGTACAATATAATATAGAAATTTTCTCTTTCAACTTCAAATTGATAGATCTTCAATGAAACTAACATAGGTTGTTTGGTAAATCCATATTCACCCTTAAATTAAACTCAAATAGACATATAAGAACTATTTAATAAAAATCAAATTATCAAATTATTCATTCAATTTTAATAATTGATAAAATGTAGATTGGACTAGGTGGACCAAATTTTATTTGGTCTACCCTAGAATCATTCTACTACATAATATATAAAATATATGGGGGGGCATATTAATAGTTAATAATAAAATATTTTATGTAGGATCTATATCAATATAATTAATAAAAAGATTGATTTGATTTCTCACTTTCACATAATCCCCAAATCCACGTTGGTTTGATTTCTCACTTCATAATATGGCAATAGTGTGCAGATATACACAAATAAAACCCTCTCCTCTCCCTCCTCTTTGAAAATAGTCATCTTCTGCAAGTGTTTGGTGATGTTTTTTGTTTTATTAGAATGAATCTATTCTTCTTCTTCTTTTTTTTAATTTTTGGTACTTATCATTCATTTTCTGAGTTATCTAAGTTATTTTTAATAATACATGTCGTAATTGTTGTTCTTCATTCGATACCTATATAGTTGCTTGGAGAGCAGTGACAATCTTACTACAAGACAATCTTGTTTTTTTCTAATTGTTTTACAAATTTATTTAATGTAACTAATAAACAACAAATAAAAATAATAAATGGAGTGTAATTATTATGAGTTATAAGTTAATCTTTCTGTATAATTATATTAATATATTGTTACTCGTAAAAAATAAAAATATTGAATCGAAGTGGCTGACTGTGGTTAAAAGGAAATATTTATTAAAATCTTTCAATAAGATTACAATAGGATTGAATTAAAATACAAGGGTTCTCTATTCGAACCTAACTTTTATTCTTCCTATTACATTTTGCAAGGACATTCGATCTTCGAACCAGTGCTTCGAATTTGGGAAGTAGTTCCTCTGACCTTTGAGTCAGTGTCATGTCTTCGGAGGAGGAGTAGCACTATACTTTGAGCTTTGAAGGGGGATTGGTTTTTAGCCTTGGACCTTCCAAATAATCCAGGAACAAGAATCCCTCACCCTCATCTTCTTCCTTTGCCTCCTCTTCCTCTTCCTCCCCCTCCTCCTCTCCTTCTTCTTCTTCCAAGGATCAAAAGGCTAGGCGTTGGGCCTTGAGGTAACCCATTGCCCTAAGACCAAGCCTGGCACCAAGGAGGTGGAAGTAATACCAGGCCATGCATGGGGCTAAGGCCTTGAACGTTGGTTGCGCTGTTCGACCTGAGGTCAAGGTCCATGTTGAAGTGACCACTAATGTTGGACACCCTGTCGACCCGAAATCCAAAGGTAATGGAAGGATCAGGTCATACAAGGCAGCCAATATCAGGGATCTCTCCATGGCTGAGGGGGAAGAATGATGAAGCAAAATGGAGTTTCACCCTTTTTATAGAGTTGGAAGCCATGAAAGCATTAAAAGCGCCACACCAACGGGCCAATTAGAGGGGGGTCTTAATCACTTTGACCAAGGTGGACGGTGATCAAGAAAGTCAAGTTGGCCGGCAGGTGTGTTGCTTCAAAGAGCAAGGAAAGTCTTGAGAGGTTCGAAGGCCCTTGGTATAGAGAGAGAATCAAGAAAGGTCTAGGCAGGTTCGAGGCAGATCATGGTTCGAAGAAGAAGAATCTTTGGGGTTGTTCGAAATGTCTTCCTCACTTTGGTTCGAAGAAACCCTTCTCCACTAGTTCGAAGAAGGTCATACTTCCTTTGCTGTTTAGATTGCCTTAGACGTTTTCCACGTCATCAACGACAGTTATCAGAGTCAAATCAACCCAAGTGCATGCAGAGAACATTGGTTCATGGGGGTTACTCAAAGAGTTAAGGGGAAGTTATGGCAACCCAGAAGCGGTTATCAGGGATGGATATAAATAAGGGAAAGAGAGAAGAAACAAAGGTTCGTAACCTGAACACTCACCAGCACCCTGAAAGTCGTAGCATCCACCTCGGAGATCAAAGGCACCCAGCACGCTGAGAGGAAGAAGGCACCGCGCAGACCACCTTCCTTTTACTTGCTTTCATTTACATTTTCATGCTTTATAGCTTAGGATTCATGGAGTCGTAATTGTTTACGTTCAGTTACTGCTTTTGTACGTTGAACTTTTCACTTTAATGCACGTTAAGGCCCATTCAGGGGCCAATTTCTACTTGTTCTTTCTTCTTCTCCGCTCCTCTCGTAGATTTCACACTAGGCAGAACCCACACAAATAGAGGACTCGTATCTCGTCCTAGATTGTTCTGAGATACATTTGTTTGGACTAAATCCTAGGACAAACAAATTGGATTTCCTGGTGGGACCCTTTCTGTTAAGAAAAACTCACTCCTAAGAGTTTTTAATATACCAAACCATTAAGTTTAACCATGAGCTAAAAAAAATAAGCTGCATCTTGTTATTACTAACTGTGTCGTTTGAGCTTGTGGCAGAAGTCTTTTAGACCTTGTTCTTTGCAGATTCAACTAAGTATTTGATAAATACTCAAACACGTTCTTCAAAGCAAAACACAAGAAGTTAGAAATATGAAGCATCAAAGAGCAAAGACTCATAGTCTTATCAAACAACAAGTGAAGAGATTCAGAAACAACTTGAGATGCTGTCTCAAGATCAGATGCAAGCTCAATGAAGAGATGTCATCTCATCAATCAAAGAACCAAGGTTCAGAAAATCAATTAAGCATCATGTACACAGAAGACCTAACATATGAGATTCAGAACCTAAGTATACAAGAGATCAAATCCAAATGCATCATCTCATGAAGAGACCCCAGATCAGCTTGAATCGCAAGCTCATGAAAGAGATGCAAGCTTTAAGAAGAGACTAGGAAGATAAGTCTCAAGAATAGTCAAGGAGATGAGAATCAAAGTTGAAAGATATAGCCTGTATAAAAGCAAAAATCAAAGTCAACACAAGGACAAGAAGTACACTGCACGTTGTCACATGTTACATCACCTAAAAGTGGAATGAAAAGTCATCTCTTGTCCAGAATGTCTCTCCTCTCTCTAACAGCTACTTTCCAACGGCTCTCAAGTAACACATAACGGCCAAATAACGGCTAGTTTACCTTGGAATAAAAAGTTGAAAGCTACAGTGAAGCTGTGAGACTTAGCTGAAAAAATCAATCAATCACCGCATCTCATCTCAGATCTCAAGCAAACATCTCATCTCAAGTGCCTGTTCAACAGATCAGAATTTACCAAAAAAGAGCACTTGTAGTCTCAATACTCTCTTCTCTTACCTCAAAAATTTCTATACCCTCTTGAGAAGAAAATCTCTCTAGCCAAGAATTATTGTATATTCACACTGTGTGTGATTAAGCTAGAACTACTTTAAACCATCATTCATTGTAACCAAGTCCCAGCTAAGATAGGAGGAAGCCTAGTCTTAGTGTGAGTGTGTGCGTCCTGAAGAGGCAGTAAGAATACTTGTAGCTCAGCCAAGATAGGAGGTGTCTAGGCTTGGTGTAAGAGACTTCCTGAAGAGGCAGTAAGAATACTTGTAATTGACGAGTTGTCAATAGTGGAAATCTCACAAATTGTGAGGACTGGACGTAGCCCAAGGAGTGGGTGAACCAGGATAAGATCCTTGTGCATTTCTCTCCTTCATCTTCTATTTTTGATATATCTCAGCTAACATAAACATCACCAATCAAATCTAAAATAGAAACTGATAATACAAGACAGCTTGAGTCTAAACAAAGAACTTTAGAATTTGTATTGTCTCTAACCTGTCTTAACTAAGATTCCAGGTCATCTGACTTGAGATCACATCTCAACATTCATTTTCAAATACCTAAAGTTTTTACAGGAACAAGTTACAAGAAAGTCTCTATTCAACCCCCCTTCTAGAGACGTTCAGCCAACTTCACTTTCTTCATAGTGTTTTATGAATCTAAGGAGTGGTAGGAAAACCATGAAAACCAAGAACAAAAATGGTTCTGGAACTTCTTCTGGAAATTCCTCAACCAATGAGGCTTCCCATGGTAGCCACAATGGCAGTCAAAACTCCCCATGTGGAGTTAGGAGATATAGAGAGGATGAAGTACCCACGGGTATACTTCCCCAGCCTAACGAACCGGTGGTTAGCCAAGTGAGAGCATACGAGCCCCTTAGGGTTGAGGGACCACCCCCTGGTACCCAGAATATTGTGGCTACTTTAGGTATGCCTCAGAGTGTTTACACTAACCCATTAGCAGTTCATGTTCCTCCAAGGAAAAACAGGAACTCACCAGAGATGTGGTCCAATCAACTAGGACCAAGCACCTTCACTAATGTGGCTTTGCAGTCCATGAGACAACAAATGGACAAGAGTAACCATGACATGGTTAACATGTTAACCCACCAAATGGCCACGGTGATAACCCTTTTGGTAACATCTACAAACCAAAACTATCAATTGCTAGCAAGACAAATGGGTAGGCTTGCTGATGTCTATGGGACCGAACCAGAAGTGGTTGGCCTTGAAAGACAAGAGGCCATCAGGAGAGAACCTCAAATCGAACTTGGACTGAATGGACCAGAGAGAATGCCTCTAGAAATTGTGTCTCAAAACCAAGACCCTGACTTAGTGGTTGAGAGGGTAAGGCGGATGAACCTTGGGGGGCAACATAATGTTGCCAACATAGTAGAACAAGTATTGAATAGGCATGGTTTCAATGTAGACTATGCAAATCAGCCTTATTTTGTCTCGGTCTTTCCCAAAATGTCTTGCATGCATAATTACCTAGGGGATTAAAGGTTCCAAAGTTCTCCAAGTTTTCTGGAGAAATAAGAGAGTCAACTATAGAACATGTGGCTAGATACCAAATCGAATGTGGAGACTTAGCCAACAATGAACTACTGAAAATGAAATATTTTCCTAGTTCATTAACCAAGAATGCATTCACTTGGTTCACAACACTTCCCCCAAATTCGATCCAAAATTGGGTCCAGTTAGAAAGAACATTTCATGAGCAGTTTTTTAGGGCTGAGAGCAAAGTGAGTTCGAAATCAACATGGTCGAAGTGGAGCCAGTTGACGCCAGGGCCACTGACATGGCCATTGATGAGTTCGAGAATGAAGTGAAGGACATCTATCCTTCTGCTGATGAAAGCATCCTGAAGTACCTAACCAGGAAGCAGAATGAAGATAGGAACGTGATGCTGTGCCCAAGATGCAGCGCAGTGTTCGACGTTGACTCAGCTAAAACCTTTAAGGAAGCCTCAAACAAGAAGCATCAACTGAAGAAAGTGTTGGGCCACCAGAAATATGAAGAGGGTCACAAAATGTATAAGGCTCTGAAAGGTGTAGGAAGAGGTATTCCCATTCAGGATCACACCTTCGTTCCCCCTGCCAAGACACCTTCGAACCAATGGGTGAGGCAGGTGCCTGCAAAAAATTGGAAAAAAAATTCATGGGTTGGCTTTTTGACACTGAGCAAATAATTTATAATCACAAAATTTGCCTTTATCACTTTCATATTTTTCATGTGCAGAATAAAATCCAAAAACTCAAGCAATAGCAGTTGACAAGCAGCGGTGAAAACTCTCATATCAAGTGTTTGGTCTCACAACTCACCGGCTTTTTGGCTAATTTCCTTGATGAAGTCACTTATTGAAATTAATTAAATACCTTGATATATTTTCCTGCATAATATCCTAATCCTAACTGATTATGGATTTAATCACAAAATTCCTATTTCTTTCCTAATTCAGTTAGTTAGACTGCCTAGTTTTGAGATTTTAAAATTAATTTCCTTATACCCCTATTTCTAAAGTCCTAAAAGTTTAAAAAAAATTAACTATCCTAAACAAAACAAAAAAACAAAAAGAAAAATGGTCCTGAAAATGCTGGACTGCATAAAGATAATGTGAGTAGTGATGTATATACAGTACAAATCCAGTGAATGATAAAAGAAAAATAATAAAAGAAAAGAAAGAAAAAGAAAAGAAAAAACACCGAATCAATCCCCATCCTCCATGTCATCATCATCCTCAGCATCAGCTCCATCTACAACTGCTCCTCCACCTCCTCCACTGCAAATAATCTTTGAACTGGTCTGGGTGCATGCTTGGATAAAGGTCTGGCCTGGTCTGGTAGTGGTAATCCTGGAGGTGGACCAGTGCTCCGTGGAGAGTGGAGTTTCGTGAAATGATGTGTTGTGCCCAATATGGGATGGATGTGTCTGCTGGTGGTGGCTGCTGCTGTTGTGGTGGTGGTGGTGGTCGCTCTAGTGCTGGTGGCTGCTCCTCCTCCTCCTCTGGAATACAGTTTGCCAAAATATACCCCTTAGTCATAGGGGTCTTCATGCGCTTAGTAGGGTACATCTCCACCCCTGGAAGTGGCACAGAGCAGTGATGAGAGAAGGAAATCCCAAGCTTATCCGGGACTGTGTACTCCGTCGCCCAACAGAGGATGCCATCATGAATATCTTATGAGATATCACCCTGGCAATGTCCACGTCCTGCCCAGTCAGGATGCAATAGATGAGATGTGCAACTGGCAAGATGATATCTGATATGTGGTTGGTGGGTTGGATGTTAGCCATCACCAAAACTGTCCAAATCTGAGAAATGGCCTGCATGTCATGCCTGTATATCCTGGCTGCCTGCCCATAGGCATTCCTCTCAAAGGTACGCCCCCTCAAGTATAGCTGCTCAACAGTACTAGTATCCAGGGGATCGTTCCGATTGAGGCCCACCTCCTCAATTAAAGCATGAAAATGACAAGGCATCAGTGCCTCATCGTCAGGTTCCGGCCTCTCCAGAAAAGTGTTGATCGCATCGCAATCATAAGTAACCCACCGACCTCACACATATGACCGTTTGTGCACATCAGCACCATGGTCTTCTATGGCGTTGGCATTGAACTCTTTGACCACCTCCGGGTCAAAGTATCGAGTCGGCTCTGCAACGTGCCTCCAATGTCGCCTGATGATGTCATCCAGGAAGTCGTCATACTCGCCAAGCTATAGAGCAACTGGCCTCTCCTTGATGAAATTACAGTTTATCAGTGAACTGTATGCCTCAAACGCCTGGGGGCTCTTGAACTTCATAGAATCAAAAGCAGGCACATCTTGTTAGGAATATGCACTAGAGACTTATATATTTATGAACATCCATCACTTGTATCATGTTATTTTATAAAGGTAAACTTATTCTTTTAGAATATAATTATTGTCCTTAGAATAGTAAGCTTAAACTTCATAAGTGTCATGAACGTTTCTTAAATTGATAAATGTTATATGAAGTCCTTCGACCTGAAATCACTACGATTCCTACATAAGGAATTATATGTTTTAATTATCATCAAACGTTACCTGTAACAGGGTAATCATAAAGTTGGTTTTTGGACATATAATAAATTATGTGGTGGAATGTGAGTGCCCTAGATGGGATTTGTCCCTCCTATGTAACGGGAGTTATGTCTGTAGGCCTCTTGATAAAGTGAGAATGCAAAATGCATGGCCATGCTCATGAGGATAAACATGAGATGTTTATTTTCTGTACAGTCTACTTGGGGATCAAGAAAATATAAATTGAACTATACAAGGTTGACACAATCCATGCCCTTGTGTTCAATTAGATATTTGGACAAAGGGACAGACAATATAAATTATCATAAAATAGGATTCGTCAAAGTTGTTGATATTCTCAATATTTGGATAGTGATGTATTGCTAGATGTCGATCACTATTTATGATATTAAATATAAAAGAGTTTTATTTTAATATCATGACCAAATATTAAAAGCCTATTGGGTCACACGCATACAACAAGCCACTAGGAAAAAGATAATTCTAATTTAATTAGAATTATAACATAATGGGCCAGGCCCATAAGTATGAGGGTTAAGTGAGTGAGGGAGTAAAACCCTAGCCACCACTCTATAAATAGAGTGTGAGATGCACTACCCTGTACAGATGAGCAATCGCTTCTTACTTTCTAAAGCTACTAGCAAAGCTGAGGAGGGTTTCCTAGTTTAGCTGTTGGCATGGATACCAATAGAGACGTGGCTACTCTTGCCTCGTTTGTAATCCTAATAAGGTACGACCTTTCGTTTCAATACCTTTTATACCTTGATTCGTGTTTTCGAAAAACGATTATAACAAGGGAGGGGATCCATTTATTTCCGCTGCACCCTGACCACATGCTTGATTCCCTTCACATCTCTAGCCCTCTTATCTCCTCTGGCTTTCCTGGAGGTGCCGCTAGTGTTGGTTACTTTTCTGAGAGCCATCTGCAAGGTAAACAAAACCAAGATTATTCTGATGCAAATAAAGAATATCAACTCATGATCAGTGTATTAAGCCATGCATAAGAATTCACACATGGTGGCCATCTTAATTAAAAAATCAGAGCAATCATTCAGCAGGCACTGTTGCACACAAAATCTTGATTATTATATTACCTAATGCCAATTTATTAATTTGTTAAGAGCATGCTAAAGTGATCAGTTAAAGCAAGTCCTAATAAATTTCTAAACAGGGCATCAAATGGTACACATTATTATGCTCAAATATCATGACCTTAGGACATGCAATAATGCACAATTATTCATGCAATGGTTGGTTCAAAATTTCACATAAGTAAAACACACTTATTATCAACCAGAATAATTTGCAGATATTCACTGGGCATTTCAAAAATCACTACCAAACATACAACCATAATCAGCAATTTATACTAAGGCCCTATAGACAATTAATCCTAAAATCATATGATTCTACGAGCCTAAGTCTTCTATCCTAAGGTTTGCTCAATGAATCAGAGAAATAAGGATTTTAATCGGTAAAATCTTTTCAAAATAGTGAAAACATACCTGGAATAGTACAAGAAAGTTGAAAAGGATGAGGTATTTTAGTGAAAAAGGTGAAAAGAAGGTTAGGAACTCAGAGAAAATCACTTGAGAAAACGTGGGGAAGGTGAAAAGTGACCTTCCCCGCTCTAGAATTTTGAATTTAAGCAGGAGCGGGCACTTGTGCTCCACCTACGCTCAGCGTGGGTGGAGCGCTGATGAGATTGTGGCAAGCGTACCAAATTTTCAGCAGTATAATAGTAAGTATGAGTTTATCGTATCCACAGCGAACGGTTCGCTTCGTATTTTGAGAATTTGTGGTGAAGAAAGTAAATTTGCATAAAGTAAAGAGACAATTGAGAGAAGGTAAAATACGTTACTTGGATCAGGATTGAACTTCGTATCATCGTACCCTTTATGCATGTGAATCCCTATATTATTTATGAATGTATTTCTATAATATCCTAGCCAAACTATATTGCTTTACCCCGAATTACCATGTAGTAAACCACTCGAAGATAATTGATGCGGGTTATCCCAGGCGACAAATTACCCCGGCTTGATTGCTCTACCTTTCCGTTCGTAAACACTATCAAATAATCGTATATTCCTATAGAGACTACTATGAAGATGCTGTTACATACCAATTCTTCAATCATTGATTCCCTCTATATTCCTATAGCGATTAATGAGTACTCTTACCAATCAGAATTTGAGTTTCCTAAGTATCGGTTCCCCCAAACGCGTTGTTGAATTAATAAAACCATTTACCAATGTATTTTATAAAAATAACCTATAACTCCGGCACAAGTACGGAAGCTACGCATTAAGTAAAGTATAAAAGTACCGATATTATAGAATAGGGATTCATAAATAATAATGAGAATTCACATACACTTGGGAATTGAATCAACTACATTCAATCCTACTGAGATGCTTAGCTACGCATGGTAGCCATTACAACCCAATGGAGAAGCTGTCACCTTGTTCCAATCCTAGCTCTGCCTTTGGCGTCTCTCTAATCTCCTTCCTAAACGCTCCTTTGCTAACCTCCTTTCGATCTTTACAAAAGGTCCTATTTATAGACTAAGGAAACCTATCTTAAATCTGGAAGGAATCTATTTTGAAAACAGATCTAAAAATCAAATTTGCGTTCCTGCGCTTCACCTGCGCTCAGCGCGTTTGCAGCGCAGGATCCAGAGAGGAATCCTGATAGTTTCGCTTCACCCGCGCTCAGCGCAGGTGAAGCGTATTTCTCGTTCCAGCTTTCCTTGATTCTCTCTCTTTTTAACTTGATCTCTTCCTGATCTTATCCTTGCTTGTGTGGCTTTCCTTGTTTCCCTCTTTTTGATATGATTTTGTATTTATCTTGCCTTTGAATTTAATTTGGGAAGTTATCCGTAGAATCCTTGTTTAAATGGTTGCTGATCTTATCTTTATTTACTCTCATTTAAACTTCAAATCTGCAGATCCTATCCTCAAATAATGCTATCTTCTTTCCTCATTCAAATCTTTCTCATAAATCTGCAAAATTAACAGATTTTCTATTAAAATAGCATCAAATTCGAATTCAAATCAAATAAACACAATTGTTACAATTATTACTAAAAAGGGATTATTTTGGGGCATAAATTACTATTTTAACCTTGATAAGTGCAGTAAAAATACAAGAATATATCATATAATTTGCAGTTATCAAGCGCGTGTTGCAGCGTTCCCTGGAGCAAGTAGTCGCGCTTCACCTACGCTCAGAGCAGAAAACAGAATTGAAATTGACAATTCTGTGAAGCGCAAGTGAAGCGCAGAAAACATAATGCATTTTTCTCTTCTATTTTCTGCAGCTTCCTAATTCAAAGTGTTTCTATTCCTTTTCCTTATTTTTATTTGTCCCCTTCCCATCAATTTCTTGAACTAAACAGGTATTGACTCTAACTAAGACACACAAAAACAAAAATTGCAAAAAGGAAAAAAGAAAAACAGAAAAATAAAGCACTGGTTGCCTCCCATAAAGCGCTTTGTTTAATGTCTCTTAGCTCGACGCTTGGTTTTTTTCATGGTGGCTGAAATTAGAATCTTTTGGTGAGCTTTTGTGCTGCACCCTTCCTTTCTTTGGCCAATGAACCTCCCCATAATCTTGCCTTGGAACAATCTGTAGTGTGATTTGACTTTAACCATTTGGGCTTCTTTCTGGAATTAGACCATGCTTCTGACTCCCTTGGCTTGACTTTTCTTTTCCTTATTGTCTTGCTCTGATGTGCATGAGTCTTCCGCCCCAGAAGCTTGGAAGATTTACAGTTTTCCGATTTCAATCCCTTTGCTTCACAGGGGTCCTTGATATGAAATATACCTGGCCACTTTGTCCTCAGTCTGACTTTGGTCCATGAATTTGATTTTCTTGGCCTGATTTTTCTTTTCTTCACTTTCTTATTCTGATATGCATGGGTCTTCTTCTCCTGAAGCTTGAATGATTCACAGTTGATCGTTCCCAATTTCTCTGCTTCACAAGGGTCTTTGATAGGAAACACACCTGACCACTTTGTTTTCAATCTGGCTCTAAGCTTTGAATTTGATTCTCTTGGCTTGATTCTTTTTCTCTTTGCTCTGCTTAGGTCAGTGTATTCATATGCTTTTCTTTTAGGGATTTTGAAAGGTTGAACAATTGCATACTGCCTTTCTTGATTTTTCTTTGGAGGACTTTCTGGATATGGCAGGGTCTTCAGTCTTGGGACCACTTCCCCTCATTTCTCTGGCCTTTTCTCATTATCTCCCTTTGCACTCTTTTTCTCAGTTACACTCTCACATTTAGTGTCTTCTTCCTCTCTTTCATAAACACTTTCTTTTGTTCTACCAGCATCTTCTTCTTCTATTTCTGCTTCACCTTCTTCTTCTTGTTCTTTTGCTTCTTCTGGTTCCTCTTCTTCATCAGCCAGTTTGTCATCAATTCCTTCCCCTATCTGTTGAACAATATCGTCACACTACTCTTCGGGGTTGGGTTGAGCCTTTGCTGAGATCCGTTCTGACTGATATTTAGCTAAATTTTCTACTATCTGTGCCATTATGAGGTCAAGAGTTAATCCTTCTTCATTGCTATCTTTCTGCAATTTCACAAAGTATTGAAATTTTTCTTCAAAAAGAGCATCAAATCTTGATTCTTCGTGTTGAGCTGAAGAGTAACTTTGCTGCTATTGGAAAGAGGGTTGCATGTTAGAAGGCCATATATCTTGGCTCCAACCAGAATTGTCATTCTGGTTATTTCTCCAAACTTGTGAATAATTGTTTGCAAAGTTGTTGTTGTTGGAGAAGTTGCCTGGTCTTCCTTGATTGCCCATGTAATTAACTTGCTCTTCTTGAGTGCAGGGATAAGAGCAGTAACCATTGGGATGGTCACCTCTACAAAAATCACAAATTAATTATGGGGACTGGCCAGGATGAGATTGTACTGCCTGCAATTGTTGAGAAAGGTTATCTAGCCGCTTGTTGAGTGCTGCTATTTGTTGGATGAAAATCTTGTTCTCAGCCAAGAGCTCATCTTCATAAGTTCGGATGTGGAATGAAACAACATCTTGTTGCCACCCAACGCTCTGATTCTGGTTACTTCCCCAATCCTGCGAAAAATCGTTAGAATAATTGTTGTAGTTAGAGAAGTTAGCATGAATCAGTGTGTGGGAGAAATATTCTGGTTCTTGCTGCCTAACATAATCTCCAAGGGTTCTTCTTAGTGGATTTTGATAATCTCCAAGCATTCTTCTTGGTGGATTTTGCCATTCAGTAGCCATTATTCAACATTTATTTCACTTGGGGTGGTTGGACAGAGAGTGTTGAGATTGCCTCTTTGAGCTTATCCTTGTCCTTTTTTCTGTTTCTACTTCTGTTTTTTCTAGATGTCCCTTCTATCTCAGGATCAAATATCAATTGATTGAGACACATGTCCTCACAAGAGCATAAATCAAGAAGCTCAAACAAATGTTAGCTCGAAAGAGAGGAACAAAATATTAAAAAATAATAAAATATTTTTTTAAATTAAAAATCCTAAATAAAAAGAAAAGAATTAAAATAAAATAATTATAAAGTAAAATTCCTAAAAATAAAAGAAAAATAAAAAAATTAAAATATTTATAACTTGATAAGATAGACCTCCCGAGAATTTAAATTGAGACACTGTTCCCCGGCAACGGCGCCAAAAATACTTGTTGAAATTTTGGCAAGCGTACCAAAAATCCAGCAGTATAATAGCAAGTAAGAGGGGTTTGTCGTATCCACAGGGAACGGTTCAATTGTAAATCCTAGTGGTCACACTTATCAAGTAAGAGAATATGGTTGTTGTTTGTGTAGATTGGAATAGTAAAAGGCAGTAAATTGAGATAGGTTGATCAAGAGACTAGAACAAGGATTGAACTTCGTCTATCGCACCCCTTTTGTATTTGAAACCCAATGATATTTATGAATATGCAATTATAATATCTTAGCAAAAATAAACGTTATTTCATAAAAGTTTCCCACAGATATGAAATACTCAGAAATAATTCACCCTGGTTCCCACAGTGATAAATTACCCCCGGTTGAAGAACAGTTGTAAAAGCTATCAAGCCATCTTGGTTCCCACAGTGACAACTTGAGTGTTTTCACCAATCAGAATTCAAGTTTCTTATTCCTAGGTTCTCCCAAACTCGCTATTGATTTCACAAAACCACTTTCCAGTGCGCCCCATAAAATCAACCTATAACTCCAGCACAAAGGCAGAAGCTAAACATTAAGAACATAATAAAAACTTCGATATTATAAAAACAGGGATTCATAAATAACAAAGAGAATTCAAATACAATTGGGGATTGAATCGACTACATTCAATCCTATGGGAGAATTCAGCTACCCATGGTAGCCATTACTAACCAATAGAGAATCTGTCACACTTTTCTCTAGCTCCAGCTCTGCTCCGCTGTCTCCTTTTGATCTATGCAAAAGGTCCTTTATATAGAAGTTGGAAAGCTATCTGAAATCTGGAAGGAATATTGCTGAAAATCTTTTGGAAAACTATTTCCGTATTCATGCGCTTCAACCTGCGCTCAGCGCAGATGAAGCGCAGGAAACGGAGAGCAATTTTTAATTCCTGCGCTCCAATTGTGCTAAGCGCAGGTGGAGCGCAGCTCACCGTTTCTGCTTCCCTGATTTCCTCTTTTTCATCTTGATCTTTTCCTGATCTTATCTTTGTCTGCTACGCTTTCCTTATTTCCCTCTTTTTAGCTTGATCTTGTGCTGATTCTATCTTCAAATTGAATTGAGAATTTTATCTGCAGAATCTTAATCCAAATAACTATTGATTTAATCTTGATCTGCTGCCATTTAGAATCTTATTTGCAGATTCTTTATTCAAATAAATGTTATCTTGCTTCTTCACTTAAAACTTTCCTCTTTATCTGCAAAATCAATAGATTTCTTATCAAAATAGCATTAAATTCAAATTTGAATCAAATAATTACAAAATCTGGATTTATTACTAAAAAGAGGTAATTTGAGGAATAAATCTAACATTTTACCCTTGATAAGTGCTGTAATTATATATAAATTTATCATATATTTAGCACTTATCAGTAAGATAAGTTGCTCTTTGTTTTACTAAGCCAATTTTGAGGACAAAATTGTTTTAAGGGGGTAGAATTGTAACATCCCAAATTATGAACCATTTTATGAATTAAATTAGTAATGGAATAGGTTCTATAAAATGGAAGTAGGATTGGATGAGAGAAAATTGAGTTAGAATCAAAGAGGGTTGAAAACCAAGAAAATGGGCACTAATACGCTCTCTTAGTCTGCGTGTTGAGCGAGCGTATCAGTATTCAGGGGATATTCTAATCCGGTTTCCTCGCTCAGTGAACACAGAAAACTGAGAAGAATTGAGTGAAATTCAGCTCAGGCTGCTCTCGATCGCAACCTGAGCGCGGAAAATAGAGAGGAAATGGGGAAATTCAGTTCAACGCTCGCCCAACATGCGCTCAGCTCTCGCTTAGGCTCCACCCGAGCGATCAGCATTTTTTGTTCTCTCGTTCAGGCTCCGCTCGAGCGAGCCTGAGCTAGCGCACAATTTTTGTTCTTTTTAAAACATAAATGTTAGGGTTCCTTTATTATTTTCTTCTCCTTCACCTTTGATTTTAGAGAAAGAGAGATTCCAGAGAGAGAAACACCCCATTGAAGTTTGAAGAGAGGAGCTCAAGGTCAAGGACCCCATCCTTCCATCTTCCTCAACCTCTTCCTCCTCCATTCTTGTTCTTGAGGTGAGTACAACTCATACACCAACACCGATATGGTTTGTTTCTCTTCAATGAGCCTATTCTCTCTTCCCTTTCTCTTAACTCTTGTGGATGATTGTTGTATTGTGTATTTTGCTCTATATTGATGGCTTGGGTGTTGATTATTGAATTAGAAGCGTGAATAGGGAATTTTCCCTAGAAGGGTTTACTATAGACATTTCTCATAATTGTATTGTATGATTCTGGATTGAGCATCTTATTAATGGCATCTGGCCCCAGTTAAGATTGAGAAAATGAGTTTGGCTTCGGCCCCAGTTCACCCTAATAATATAAGATTGGATGTCAATTATGGATTTAAGACTCAAGTGATTAGTACCCAGTGGTGGTGATTAGTACCCAGGGAAGGCATTCCTTGTAGTCTGAGCTCAGGTCTAACCACATAGTATATAAGAGATAAGACCTCGCATGCCAGGTAATGCAGCTCATGTGCATTCATATTCATGTTGAGATGAGTTATTGATATTGTGTTGCTTCCATTACTCCTGCTGCATTCATTTGCATGTTTCTCCCCACACTGCATGTTGCATAGTTGTATTCACTGAGGCATATCTGTCTCACCACACGTTTTTTGGACTACATTCTAGATGCGCAGGTTCCACCCCGCACTGGTCCTTGAGCATGGAGCTGGGGAGCTTTATTTTGATGTATTTTGAGGATGACTTAAGATTCTATTTTGTAGCTATGTATATATATATGGCTTGATGATGGGTCTGTTATGTATTATTTTGAGGGGATATGACTATACTTGTGTATCTTGAGCTTTCTATTTTGTCAAAACACATGTATGCGTGTATCCCCAGGTGACTATATTGTATTGGGCAAATTGTAGCCGTAATGTCATTACTATGGATGTTCATTTCAGTTGTTGTTGTTCATATTCTGTTTAAGTAATCATTGGGACTTAAGCGTTATATGACTTAAGTAATTGCGATATTAAAATGGCGCGAAATAATTTCATGAATTTGGGAATTTGGCTTCCAACGAGCTAGATTCTTGAATTTAGAAATTAGGCATTACACGAACACCAACTGAGCTTGGGACTAAATGGAATCTGTACAACACTTCTGCATATCTTCCTCTGGGAAGCGACCTTCTTCTCGCGCGAACCACAACTCAATAAGCGAGAAAATGGAATCAGTTGTCTCCTTCACGCACGCTGTAGAACCCTCCATCGTCGTTCTCTTGATGCAAGCACATAGCTGTCGCCCATCATTGGAACCACCGTGCAAAAACCCTTTGTTTGTATGAGCGGCCCTAAACTTTTAGAATGAAGTCAGACTAGGAACACAGGAATCTTATTCTATTTTCAACAACAATTAATTAGTTTAAATTAATATATATTTAAGAAATAATAAGTAAATAAAATGGGCCATTCTTGAATTTTTAATAGTTGAAGCATTGGTTGTTAAATAACACTTTTTATGTTGTAAGGGTTATTTTGGTCAAGTTATTACATAATTTTAGTGCTTCACACATAAACCACCTGGGACGTTGTTTCATGCTAGCAGCCACCGGAAACCGGAAGTAGATTAATATCGTATGTGAGAACTTTTTGCGGCAGTGGGAACTGACTAGAATAGATTCTAGAAATAGGTTGACTATAAATAAATTTTAAAATAAAAACCAATCTAAAGGAAGCTATTAGGGTGGAAAAGTGGGCTGGTCAGCACCGACTCGCCAAGCAAAGTGGGCCAACATAAGCAACACACCTCGTTTTAAGGCGGTCTGGAAGGCTAGCCCGCCTAAAATATTAAAATAATTAACAATAAATATAATATATAATAGATTTAAATTGTAATAAAATAAATCATTTAATTTTTTTATGGCTTTATATAACATTTTTCCTCAATTTTCATGAAATAGTTATAATTAAATACTAAATACAAATAATAAAAAATTAAAATATCTATTAAAAATGTTAAATATGGTGGGCTAGCTTGATGGACTGACCCGCTCCGGTCCGCCTTTTGGCAGGTTGAATGGATTCCTTAATAAATGCCATGCACAAAGTCTGTGATGTGCCTCAGGAAAAACATTTTTTATCGCATTTCGCATTGCTAAATCTCCATCATCGCAATTTTATGAAGGGAAAGATCTGAACGACTATCAAGAGCCAAATAGCTTAGAGGACCTATATAGCCTTGATGTTTCTGTGTCAGCCACATCTGAACGATTGGACTCATTTGAGGCCACCACGAGAAGACACAAGTGATCATGGAGGAGGTCACGCAGCCGTGGATCACTCTTTTTGACGAATCTAGATGAGAGAGTCAGAGGGTTGAGGGTGGGTCTTGACAGTTGACATAAAAATTGACAAATGAGATAAGGGAATTGGGAGGGGGGTGGTTGGGTGCGGCTAGGGTTTGGACTTTGGGGTGGGAAGTGAAAAATTGAAAATTGAGGATGAGAATCATGAGAGAGAAGATGGATGAGTAATTACGAAGTTTTGGAAATGGAAATGAGAAGTAATGAGAATCAAATCAATTAATGAGAAATAAATAGTCTCTATTAAATTAGCACCGCAAGATTAAGAATCTTGAGTCATCTTGGCCGTTGCAAAAAAGCACAATATCCGTGTGCTCTCTTAAATAACCATCCCGCGCTCGCCACGTGTAGGTTGGCGATGGGTTCCATCGAATTACGTTTATAACCTTTCCAACTATAAAATAAGCAAGCACTTAGTTCATTTTTATTCAACAACCACCGTTTCAAAACCTTGTATGAACGAGGTTAACCCTTGACCTTCCACCACTGCAACATGCAACCCCAGTGTCAGTCACCACCGACTCTCCATGATGAACTCATCGGGAACATCCTATCATGGCTTCCGGTTAAATCTCTGATGCGATTCCGGTGCGTTTGCAAGTCATGGAAGTCCCTCATCTCCGATCCCCAATTCGTGAAGCTACACCTTCGCCAATCGTCCGCTAAAAATGGCGATCTTTCCCACCTCTGGTTAGTGTTTGAAAGAAAAATTGACAATATCGGTAATAAAATTGTTTCATCATGCTCCTACAACGAGTTAATTGAAAACCCTACAACTGTTGTCAATCGACAAAATTCTATCTTTCGATTAAAGAACAAGTGTCGTGCCATTGGTACCTGCAATGGGTTGATCTCTTTTGTTGGTGTTGAATTGGGAGAAGGCAAGGAAGATGAAGACCGTTGTTGGGTTCAATTTTGGAATCCAGCCACAAGGTCTAAATCTCCCAAGACGCCATATTTATATCACCCACAAATTGAACCTGTTACTTTTGGGTTTGGGTATGATCCTTCAAGTGAAACTTACAAGGTGGTGGCTTTGCTTTTCAGTGTGGACGACGACTAACACTCTTACCCTGTGAAAGTTTACAACATAGGAAGTGATAGTTGGAGAAGCATTCCAGTGTTCCCAATTTTCCCCTCTCTATTCTGTTCTGATGGAATTTATCTAAATGGTTCTCTTATTTGGTCAGGGCATCACTACGTGAGTCATTTAGATCGAGCTGGTGATTGGGATAAATTTGCAATTGTTTCGCTTGATCTGGCGACTGAAACATATGCAGAATTGTCAGTGCCTCCTCTTGAAATGTCATCCGCTTTAATGCCATCTCTTCATCTTTTGAGGGATTGCTTGTGTGTTTCTCACGAGAAGAACCACAACCATTTTGTTCTTTGGCAGTTTGGAGTTGACAAGTCCTGGACTTGTCTGTTGAATGTAAGTTATGAATATCTCTCAACTCCCAGACATTCTTTGAGGGGCGTATTGTGCATGTTTGGGAATGGTAATGTCTTGCTGTTGATAGAAGATGGAGTAATTCTCTATGATCCGACAGAGAATAGAGTTGAACTAAGTGTTGAAATTCCTACCAACATATATTGTTATCATGATAAGAATTACATTGAAAGCTTGGTTTCACCTCATGGAAATTAAGTTAGTTTGCTATGATTTGAATGTCTCTGTCAAACTTCAATGATAAATCATGTGTGCTATTTCATATCGTTGTCAATTCATGCAGGGATAATTTAATGCTTTTAGTAGTGCATCATTGATTTGTTATCAATTGCTGATGGATGGTGAGACCAAAATCTAATGAATCAATGAAGTTGTTTTGATTACAAATTTTATTTATTTTGCGCTAGATGATTGTTTCTCTTATTCCATATATGAAGTTGATTGTTCCGTGCATATTCTATGCCTTACACAAGTTCTAAAACAAAATGCTTATTTTGCCCTAAAACTTCATTACAGGTATAAAAATCAGTATTTTTAGTCTAATCTTTTAAATTGTATTCGAACTGTCGAAGATCTTATAAATGATTTGTTTGCTTATTGTACATAGTACAAAGAAAATGAAGATATTTTAAAAGTAGAATTAAGTCAAGAAATGTTAATAAGATTTCTAGATTTTCTTAATAATAAATGAGTAACCAAATCAAACAATTGGATAATTATTTACCACTCACGCCATCTACTTTATCAATTGTTATTCACTAAAATCTCAACTTGTTTGACTTTTCAAAAAATCTCTTAAAACTGGAAGTTGTCGTCTTTTTTTACTTTGGACCATTGTCATCGTTTTATGATATGCGACCGTCTTATGTTATATGATGTAGCAATAGCAAATGCCAAATTTACCTATTTATCATCACACATGACAACATTTGATTACAAAGCTCACCAACCTTTGACGTAAATGCTCTTTGTTGAAGAACTACCCTGTATTATTTATTGGCTGTCGAGAGATTGGAACTTAATTGCTATTGTGCTTTGAGAGAATAAATATGGATTTATGCTGGGGAGATAGTACCGATGCTTGTAGTTTACCCCCTCCTAGAATAGTTGGAATGTTCGAATATTTGTTGTAGTTTTGGTTTTTTCGTTCTTTTGTTGCTCTGTGTTTATGTTTTTAGTTTATTCTATATAAATACATTTTAATTGCTACTTAATCAAAAATTTATGAGGCTAGAAATATAAAAAGTTAAAGAAATATATAAAGTGTAGTTTTTATCTATTAATTTAGATATTAATATGATATTAAAATGTTCATTCTTATGCAATATATTTTTTATTTAAATATATATTGATAAATTTTCATTTAGATATGAATGTTATTTTGTATAAAATATTAATATTAATTCATGTGGTATATTTTTACTTTTATATTAGGGTTAAATATGTTTTTAGTCCCTCCACATATAGCGAAATTTGATTTTAGTCCTTCATTTTTCATTGGTTTTGGTCCTCTATTTTTTAAAATCACATGACTTTAGTGATTGTCGTTAGTTTTATTCCGCTCAGTGATGACATAACAATATTCCTTGTAGACTTTTTTTTATCTATTTTCCTTCGATTTTTCATGCAGATTTCAAAATTCAAAGGAAAGAAAATTCCTGCATATTTACTATAATATTTTTTACAACAAAGCAAAGAAAATTTATAGCAGCATTTTTATGAAAAATTGTAGTTTTTTAGGAAATTTACTACACATGAATTTTCTAGAGAAAAATCGCAAGAAATTTCCTGTGAATTTTTATCCGAAAAAATTCGTAGTGGAACTGCAAAAGTGACTTAACAAAATACAATTAATAAGGAGGACTAAAAACATTAAATTTTAAGAAATGAAGGACCAAAACCAATGAAAAAAATAAATGAGGGACCAAAACCAAATTTCACTATATTTTCAGGGATAAAAAACATATTTAACCCTTTATTATTACAACAATTTACTCACTCTTGTGTGTTTTATAATTAAGAAGGTAATAATTAAATTATCGTATTATTTTAATTAATATTGTCATAAATTTAATTCTTTTAAGAAATATCCATAATTAATAATGAATACATCATAGAAAATATGCGACCACCTTGTTAACATGGAACTTACAATAAATTAACTGTATAAAAAAAATTTAGCAATTGATACATCCCCAAATACACATTGCTTTAATTTCTCACTTTTTATTCTCAACCGATTTCTAGAAACAATCAATTAAAATTTGTAAATATTTATAATTTATCTCACACAATCTCTTTATAAACTTATTTTATTTTTCTCACAAAATGTGTTCTTTAATTTTAAATGTCATTTTATCATCTCTAAATAAAGAAAAATAATTAATAGAAAAGTAATATAAAAAAGAAAATAAGGAAAAGTTAAAACTTAATTTGTTTTAAAAAATATAAAGATATATAGTGAAAGAATCATAAAGTGGTAATACCAAATAGGCTCTTTCTAGGGTGGACGGTCCACCTAAAAATATAATAATTTAAATTTCTAATTATCAAATTGATTCTCGTTTTTATTAATAATTTATATTAAACCGGTATCGAGTTACTTTTATGAAATATTGGTTGAAAAGAATAAAAACCTAGATTGATAGTTGTTAGTATTCAAATTTTGAGTCCTTCGAATTTCCTAAGTTTTAAGTCTTTTACAAAGTCAGAACGTTCAATTTTGATTTGTTGGATCATTAGAAGACGTTTCTTTTGAGAAAGGTTAAAAGATAAACTAAGTCATAAAGAAGTCAGTATTCTCGAGTTCGAAGAAAAGAATAGAAATTCAAAAGTTGAATTCATTAATGAACTCGAATGGTTAAGAGTCTTTTGGCTAAGTTAACTTAGTATAAGAAAAGACTTAATGGGAATCGAAGGAAAATTACAGTATAAATTCGAAAATAAAATGTTTTGAGCAGATAAAAGAGAAGAGGATAGTTTTCTTTTCAAATTTAAATTACATAAAAATTCGAATACAAATAAAAAGTACATATTGAAAAAGAAACTATCCTATGTATTCTAAATATAACGGAGCAAACTATCCTAAACTGCAGGATGTACTTGACTCCTTCCTTCTAGGCCTCTTCTTCCTCCTTCTCCTCCACAGGCTTTGATTGAGCCACCAGGGTAAAGGCATCATGTTAGCTTGATTGAATGACCCTGATGCACAGGGTGGAAATGAAGTCTGCGTGGGGAAGGAGTAAACAGATTCATTTACTATGTAAAAGAATCTTTGGTTGGCTACTACGTTCGACCCAAAGTAAAACTTTCAAAAAGGAGGATTGAAAAAGCATATAGCTTTGGCTACTTCGTCAACCTTGTCCAAAATGAGATCATTTAAGATTGGGTTGAACGCAGTAGCCAAAGAAAGAAGCTTTTTCAATTTTGAGCCAAAGAAGAGAATAGAAGAGAACGAAGAGGGATGAAGGAGACGTCCAAATGAAGCTCCTATTTATAGGAGCAAAAGAAAGGAAGGTTAATAAATGAGCTTCTTAAATTGTCTAATTAGAAGAGCCTTCATAATGAGGCTAAGTGGACAATGGACGGTGGTAAAAGTGACCTTTGATTCAGCCAAGCAGAATCTGACACATGGCACATGCTGAAACAAGGCCAAGCCTCGGGATAAAGGTTTATTCAGTAAGCCAAATACCAACAGAAAAAGCTAAGTGTTGAAGAAATTTAGAAGATATATTCGATTCTAATAAGTAATAAAATCGAAGTGAAGAGATTTTAGTAAATCAAAATCAATGTTTGATTTTGCAAGTTGGAAAAATCGAAAACAAGATAAGTGAAGACTTAGAAGATATTTCTAAAATGGGGAAATGTGTTCGAGTAAACAGAAAGTCGGGAAAGGCGGTTAGTGGTAGTTTCTAAAGTCTATTGGCCAAGACAAGTGTCAGGATATCAGTGGAGCATTTGAAAAAGTTCAAAGGAATAGAAGCAGTTTATTGTTGTTAGAAGACGTGGCAAACATGCACAAAGACAACCTGCTTATGTGTCGGATAGGCGTTAGTTAGCCGTTAAAATTAGAAAGATATAAATAGGCCAATCTAAGATGTAATAAGGGTTGGAAAATCATTTATACTAAATCTCTGAAACACCTAAACGTCCAATCTGTCAGCGACTAAAAAGGTTACAAGGAGTACTAGTATGTAATTCCACCCGCTTTTATTTGATGCAAACATTTTCATTTTGTTCTCCTGTTTTATTCTTTTTACGTTAGTTTTGCATTTATGTTTCTAGTAGTTATTTTCTTTCTTTCTTTCTTTCTTCCATCTTATTTTGCTATTCTTGTGGTTCTACAATCCTCATTTCATTTTATTGTATCTCGTATTATTTCAAGTTCGATTTTCTCTGAAGAAAACACTAAATTGAACTCAATCTAAAATCTAATATTTTTAGAACACAGTAAGCCTACTTTTGAAAAGAATCCCATAAGTGGACCAGATTGTAGTCCCACGATTGTTCTTAGAATCAAAGTGATTAAAATTAACTCTTTCGAGATTAACTTTTATCACCACAAACAATAGTACAATATAATATAGAAATTTTCTCTTTCAACTTCAAATTGATAGATCTTCAATGAAACTAACATAGGTTGTTTGGTAAATCCATATTCACCCTTAAATTAAACTCAAATAGACATATAAGAACTATTTAATAAAAATCAAATTATCAAATTATTCATTCAATTTTAATAATTGATAAAATGTAGATTGGACTAGGTGGACCAAATTTTATTTGGTCTACCCTAGAATCATTCTACTACATAATATATAAAATATATGGGGGGCATATTAATAGTTAATAATAAAATATTTTATGTAGGATCTATATCAATATAATTAATAGAAAGATTGATTTGATTTCTCACTTTCACATAATCCCCAAATCCACGTTGGTTTGATTTCTCACTTCATAATATGGCAATAGTGTGCAGATATACACAAATAAAAACCCTCTCCTCTCCCTCCTCTCTGAAAATAGTCATCTTCTGCAAGTGTTTGGTGATGTTTTTTGTTTTATTAGAATGAATCTATTATTCTTCTTCTTTTTTTAATTTTTGGTACTTATCATTCATTTTCTGAGTTATCTAAGTTATTTTTAATAATACATGTCATAATTGTTGTTCTTCATTCGATACCTATATAGTTGCTTGGAGAGCAGTGACAATCTTACTACAAGACAATCTTGTTTTTTCTAATTGTTTTACAAATTTATTTAATGTAGCTAATAAACAACAAATAAAAATAATAAATGGAGTGTAATTATTATGAGTTATAAGTTAATCTTTCTGTATAATTATATTAATATATTGTTACTCGTAAAAAATAAAAATATTGAATCGAAGTGGCTGACAGTGGTTAAAAGGAAATATTTATTAAAATCTTTCAATAAGATTACAATAGGATTGAATTAAAATACAAGGGTTCTCTATTCGAACCTAACTTTTATTCTTCCTATTACATTTTGCAAGGACATTCGATCTTCGAACCAGTGCTTCGAATTTGGGAAGTAGTTCCTCTGACCTTTGAGTCAGTTCGGAGGAGGAGTATCACTATACTTTGAGCTTTGAAGGGGGATTGGTTTTTAGCCTTGGACCTTCCAAATAATCCAGGAACAAGAATCCCTCACCCTCATCTTCTTCCTTTGCCTCCTCTTCCTCCCCCTCCTCCTCTCCTTCTTCTTCTTCCAAGGATCAAAAGGCTAGGCGTTGGGCCTTGAGGTAACCCATTGCCCTAAGACCAAGCCTGGCACTAAGGAGGTGGAAGTAATACCAGGCCATGCATGGGGCTAAGGCCTTGAACGTTGGTTGTGCTGTTCGACCTTAGGTCAAGGTCCATGTTGAAGTGACCACTAATGTTGGACACCCTGTCGACCCGAAATCCAAAGGTAATGGAAGGATCAGGTCATACAAGGCAGCCAATATCAGGGATCTCTCCATGGCTAAGGGGGAAGAATGATGAAGCAAAATGGAGTTTCACCCTTTTTATAGAGTTGGAAGCCATCAAACCATTAAGAGCGCCACTCCAACAGGCCAATTAGAGGGGGGTCTTAATCACTTTGACCAAGGTGGACGGTGATCAAGAAAGTCAAGTTGGCCGGCAGGTGTGTTGCTTCAAAGAGCAAGGAAAGTCTTGAGAGGTTTGAAGGCCCTTGGTATAGAGAGAGAATCAAGAAAGGTCTAGGCAGGTTCGAGGCAAATCATGGTTCGAAGAAGAAGAATCTTTGGGGTTGTTCGAAATGTCTTCCTCACTTTGGTTCGAAGAAACCCTTCTCCACTAGTTCGAAGAAGGTCATACTTCCTTTGTTGTTTAGATTGCCTTAGACGTTTTCCACGTCATCAACGACAGTTATCAGAGTCAAATCAACCCAAGTGCATGCAGAGAACATTGGTTCATGGGGGTTACTCAAAGAGTTAAGGGGAAGTTATGGCAACCCAGAAGCGGTTATCAGGGATGGATATAAATAAGGGAAAGAGAGAAGAAACAATGGTCCGTAACTTGAACACTCACCAGCACCCTGAAAGTCGTAGCATCCACCTCGGAGATCAAAGGCACCCAGCACGCTAAGAGGAAGAAGGCACCGCGCAGACCACCTTCCTTTTACTTGCTTTCATTTACATTTTCATGCTTTATAGCTTAGGATTCATGGAGTCGTAATTGTTTACGTTCAGTTACTGCTTTTGTACGTTGAACTTTTCACTTTAATGCACGTTAAGGCACGTTCAGGGGCCAATTTCTACTTGTTCTTTCTTCTTCTCCGCTCCTCTCGAAGATTTCACACTAGGCAGAACCCACACAAATAGAGGACTCGTATCTCGTCCTAGATTGTTCTGAGATACATTTGTTTGGACTAAATCCTAGGACAAACAAATTGGATTTTCTGGTGGGACCCTTTCTGTTAAGACAAACTCACTCCTAAGAGTTTTTAATATACCAAACCATTAAGTTTAACCATGAGCTAAAAAAAATAAGCTGCATCTTGTTATTACTAACTGTGTCGTTTGAGCTTGTGGCAGAAGTCTTTTAGACCTTGTTCTTTGCAGATTCAACTAAGTATTTGATAAATACTCAAACACGTTCTTCAAAGCAAAACACAAGAAGTTAGAAATATGAAGCATCAAAGAGCAAAGACTCATAGTCTTATCAAACAACAAGTGAAGAGATTCAGAAACAGCTTGAGACGCTGTCTCAAGATCAGATGCAAGCTCAATGAAGAGATGTCATCTCATCAATCAAAGAACCAAGGTTCAGAAAATCAATTAAGCATCATGTACACAGAAGACCTAACATATGAGATTCAGAACCTAAGTATACAAGAGATCAAATCCAAATGCATCATCTCATGAAGAGACCCCAGATCAGCTTGAATCGCAAGCTCATGAAAGAGATGCAAGCTTTAAGAAGAGACTAGGAAGATAAGTCTCAAGAATAGTCAAGGAGATGAGAATCAAAGTTGAAAGATATAGCCTGTATAAAAGCAAAAATCAAAGTCAACACAAGGACAATAAGTACACTGCACGTTGTCACATGTTACATCACCTAAAAGTGGAATGAAAAGTCATCTCTTGTCCAGAATGTCTCTCCTCTCTCTAACAGCTACTTTCCAACGGCTCTCAAGTAACACATAACGGCCAAATAACGACTAGTTTACCTTCGAATAAAAAGTTGAAAGCTACAGTGAAGCTGTGAGACTTAGCTGAAAAAATCAATCAATCACCGCATCTCATCTCAGATCTCAAGCAAACATCTCATCTCAAGTGCCTGTTCAACAGATCAGAATTTACCAAAAAAGAGCACTTGTAGTCTCAATACTCTCTTCTCTTACCTCAAAAATTTCTATACCCTCTTGAGAAGAGAATCTCTCTAGCTAAGAATTATTGTATATTCACACTGTGTGTGATTAAGCTAGAACTACTTTAAACCATCATTCATTGTAACCAAGTCCCATCTAAGATAGGAGGAAGCTTAGTCTTAGTGTGAGTGTGTGCGTCCTGAAGAGGCAGTAAGAATACTTGTAGCTCAGCCAAGATAGGAGGTGTCTAGGCTTGGTGTAAGAGACTTCCTGAAGAGGCAGTAAGAATACTTGCAATTGACGAGTTGTCAATAGTGGAAATCTCACAAATTGTGAGGACTGGACGTAACCCAAGGAGTGGGTGAACCAGGATAAGATCCTTGTGCATTTCTCTCCTTCATCTTCTATTTTTGATATATCTCAGCTAACATAAACATCACTAATCAAATCTAAAATAGAAACTGATAATACAAGACAGCTTGAGTCTAAACAAAGAACTTTAGAATTTGTATTATCTCTAACCTGTCTTAACTAAGATTCCAGGTCATCTGACTTGAGATCACATCTCAACATTCATTTTCAAATACTTAAAGTTTTTACAGGAACAAGTTACAAGAAAGTCTCTATTCAACCCCCCTTCTAGAGACGTTCAGCCAACTTCACTTTCTTCCTAGTGTTTTATGAATCTAAGGAGTGGTAGGAAAACCATGAAAACCAAGAACAAAAATGGTTCTGGAACTTCTTCTGGAAATTCCTCAACCAATGAGGCTTCCCATGGCAGCCACAATGGCAGTCAAAACTCCCCATGTGGAGTAAGGAGATATAGAGAGGATGAAGTACCCATGGGTATACTTCCCCAGCCTAACGAACCGGTGGTTAGCCAAGTGAGAGCATACGAGCCCCTTAGGGTCGAGGGACCACCCCCTGGTACCCAGAATATTGTGGCTACTTTAGGTATGCCTCAGAGTGTTTACACTAACCCATTAGCAGTTCATGTTCCTCCAAGGAAAAACAGGAACTCACCAGAGATGTGGTCCAATCAACTAGGACCAAGCACCTTCACTAATGTGGCTTTGCAGTCCATAAGACAACAAATGGACAAGAGTAACCATGACATGGTTAACATGTTAACCCACCAAATGGCCACGGTGATAACCCTTTTGGTAACATCTACAAACCAAAACTATCAATTGCTAGCAAGACAAATGGGTAGGCTTGCTGATGTCTATGGGACCGAACCAGAAGTGGTTGGCCTTGAAAGACAAGAGGCCATCAGGAGAGAACCTCAAATCGAACTTGGACTGAATGGACCAGAGAGAATGCCTCTAGTAATTGTGGCTCAAAACCAAGACCCTGACTTAGTGGTTAAGAGGGTAAGGCGGATGAACCTTGGGGGGCAACATAATGTTGCCAACATAGTAGAACAAGTATTGAATAGGCATGGTTTCAATGTAGGCTATGCAAATCAGCCTTATTTTGTCTCGGCCTTTCCCAAAATGTCTTGCATGCATAATTACCTAGGGGATTAAAGGTTCCAAAGTTCTCCAAGTTTTCTGGAGAAATAGGAGAGTCAACTATAGAACATGTGGCTAGATACCAGATCGAATGTGGAGACTTAGCCAACAATGAACTACTGAAAATGAAATATTTTCCTAGTTCATTAACCAAGAATGCATTCACTTGGTTCACAACACTTCCCCCAAATTCGATCCAAAATTGGGTCCAGTTAGAAAGAACATTTCATGAGCAGTTTTTTAGGGCTGTGAGCAAAGTGAGTTCGAAATCAACATGGTCGAAGTGGAGCCAGTTGACGCCAGGGCCACTGACATGGCCATTGATGAGTTCGAGAAGGAAGTGAAGGACATTTATCCTTCTGGTGATGAAAGCATCCTGAAGTACCTAACCAGGAAGCAGAATGAAGATAGGAACGTGATGTTGTGCCCAAGATGCAGCGCAGTGTTCGACGTTGACTCAGCTAAAACCTTTAAGGAAGCCTCAAACAAGAAGCATCAACTGAAGAAAGTGTTGGGCCACCAGAAATATGAAGAGGGTCAGAAAATGTATAAGGCTCTGAAAGGTGTAGGAAGAGGTATTCCCATTCAAGATCACACCTTCGTTCCCCCTGCCAAGACACCTTCGAACCAATGGGTGAGGCAGGTGCCTGCAAAAAATTGGAAAAAAAATTCATGGGTTGGCTTTTGACACTGAGCAAATAATTTATAATCACAAAATTTGCCTTTATCACTTTCATATTTTTCATGTGCAGAATAAAATCCAAAAACTCAAGCAATAGCAGTTGACAAGCAGCGGTGAAAACTCTCATATCAAGTGTTTGGTCTCACAACTCACCGGCTTTTTGGCTAATTTCCTTGATGAAGTCACTTATTGAAATTAATTAACTACCTTGATATATTTTCTTGCATAATATCCTAATCTTAACTGATTATGGATTTAATCACAAAATTCCTATTTCTTTCCTAATTCAGTTAGTTAGACTGCCTAGTTTTGAGATTTTAAAATTAATTTCCTTATACCCCTATTTCTAAAGTCCTAAAAGTTTAAAAAAAATTAACTATCCTAAACAAAACAAAAAAACAAAAAGAAAAATGGTCCTGAAAATGCTGCACTGCATAAAGATAATGTGAGTAGTGATGTATATACAGTACAAATCCAGTGAATGATAAAAGAAAAATAATAAAAGAAAAGAAAGAAAAGAAAAGAAAAAACACCGAATCAATCCCCATCCTCCATGTCATCATCATCCTCAGCATCAGCTCCATCTACAACTGCTCCTCCACCTCCTGGTGGAATAGGCTTGTCCCCAGGCCACTGCAAATAATCTTTGAACTGGTCTGGGTGCATGCTTGGATAAAGGTCTGGCCTGGTCTGGTAGTGGTAATCCTGGAGGTGGACCAGTGCTCCGTGGAGAGTGGAGTTTCGTGAAATGATGTGTTGTGCCCAATATGGGATGGATGTGTCTGCTGGTGGTGGCTGCTGCTGTTGTGGTGGTGGTGGTGGTCGCTCTGGTGCTGGTGGTTGCTCCTCCTCCTCCTCTGGAATACAGTTTGCCAAAATATACCCCTTAGTCATAGGGGTCTTCATGCGCTTAGTAGGGTACATCTCCACCCCTGGAAGTGGCACAGAGCAGTGATGAGAGAAGGAAATCCCAAGCTTATCCGGGACTGTGCACTCCGTCGCCCAACAGAGGATGCCATCATGAATATCTTATGAGATATCACCCTGGCAATGTCCACGTCCTGCCCAGTCAAGATGCAATAGATGAGATGTGCAACTGGCAAGATGATATCTGATATGTGGTTGGTGGGTTGGATGTTAGCCATCACCAAAACTGTCCAAATCTGAGAAATGGCCTGCATGTTATGCCTGTATATCCTGGCTGCCTGCCCATAGGCATTCCTCTCAAAGGTACGCCCCCTCAAGTATAGCTGCTCAACAGTCCTAGTATCTAGGGGATCGTTCCGATTGAGGCCCACCTCCTCAATTAAAGCATGAAAATGACAAGGCATCATTGCCTCATCGTCAGGTCCCGGCCTCTCCAGAAAAGTGTTGATCGCATCGCAATCATAAGTAACCCACCGACCTCGCACATATGACCGTTTGTGCACATCAGCACCATGGTCTTCTATGGCGTTGGCATTGAACTCTTTGACCACCTCCGGGTCAAAGTATCGGGTCGGCTCTGCAACATGCCTCCAATGCCTGATGATGTCATCCAGGAAGTCGTCATACTCGCCAAGCTATAGAGCAACTGGCCTCTCCTTGATGAAATTACAGTTTATCAGTGAACTGTATGCCTCAAACGCCTGGGGGCTCTTGAACTTCATAGAATCAAAAGCAGGCACATCTTGTTAGGAATATGCACTAGAGACTTATATATTTATGAACATCCATCACTTGTATCATGTTATTTTATAAAGGTAAACTTATTCTTTTAGAATATAATTATTGTCCTTAGAATAGTAAGCTTAAACTTCATAAGTGTCATGAACGTTTCTTAAATTGATAAATGTTATATGAAGTCCTTCGACCTGAAATCACTACGATTCCTACATAAGGAATTATATGTTTTAATTATCATCAAACGTTACCTGTAACAGGGTAATCATAAAGTTGGTTTTTGGACATATAATAAATTATGTGGTGGAATGTGAGTGCCCTAGATGGGATTTGTCCCTCCTATGTAACGGGAGTTATGTCTGTAGGCCTCTTGATAAAGTGAGAATGCAAAATGCATGGCCATGCTCATGAGGATAAACATGAGATGTTTATTTTCTGTACAGTCTACTTGGGGATCAAGAAAATATAAATTGAACTATACAAGGTTGACACAATCCATGCCCTTGTGTTCAATTAGATATTTGGACAAAGGGACAGACAATATAAAATTATCATAAAATAGGATTCGTCAAAGTTGTTGATATTCTCAATATTTGGATAGTGATGTATTGCTAGATGCCGATCACTATTTATGATATTAAATATAAAAGAGTTTTATTTTAATATCATGACCAAATATTAAAAGCCTATTGGGTCACACGCATACAACAAGCCACTAGGAAAAAGATAATTCTAATTTAATTAGAATTATAACATAATGGGTCAGGCCCATAAGTATGAGGGTTAAGTGAGTGGGGGAGTAAAACCCTAGCCACCACTCTATAAATAGAGTGTGAGATGCACTACCCTGCACAGATGAGCAATCGCTTCTTACTTTCTAAAGCTACTAGCAAAGCTGAGGAGGGTTTCCTAGTTTAGCTGTTGGCGTGGATACCAATAGAGACGTGGCTACTCTTGCCTCGTTTGTAATCCTAATAAGGTACGACCTTTCGTTTCAATACCTTTTATGCCTTGATTCGTGTTTTCGCAAAACGATTATAACAAGGGAGGGGATCCATTTATTTCCGCTGCACCCTGACCACATGCTTGATTCCCTTCACATCTCTAGCCCTCTCATCTCCTCTGGCTTTCCTGGAGGTGCCACTAGTGTTGGTTACTTTTGTGCGAGCCATCTGCAAGGTAAACAAAACCAAGATTATTCTGATGCAAATAAAGAATATCAACTCATGATCAGTGTATTAAGCCATGCATAAGAATTCACACATGGTGGCCATCTTAATTAAAAAATCAGAGCAATCATTCAGCAGGAACTGTTGCACACAAAATCTTGATTATTATATTACCTAATGCCAATTTATTAATTTGTTAAGAGCATGCTAAAGTGATCAGTTAAAGCAAGTCCTAATAAATTTCTAAACAGGGCATCAAATGGTACACATTATTATGCTCAAATATCATGACCTTAGGACATGCAATAATGCACAATTATTCATGCAATGGTTGGTTCAAAATTTCACATAAGTAAAACACACTTATTATCAACCAGAATAATTTACAGATATTCACTAGGCATTTCAAAAATCACTACCAAACATACAACCATAATCAGAAATTTATACTAAGGCCCTACAGACAATTAATCCTAAAATCATATGATTCTACGAGCCTAAGTCTTCTATCCTAAGGTTTGCTCAATGAATCAGAGAAATAAGGATTTTAATCGGTAAAATCTTTTCAAAATAGTGAAAACATACCTGGAATAGTACAAGAAAGTTGAAAAGGATGAGGTATTTTAGTGAAAAAGGTGAAAAGAAGGTTAGGAACTCAGAGAAAATCACTTGAGAAAACGTGGGGAAGGTGAAAAGTGACCTTTCCCGCTCTAGAATTTTGAATTTAAGCAGGAGCGGGCACTTGCGCTCCACCTACGCTCAGCGTGGGTGGAGCGCTGATGAGATTGTGGCAAGCGTACCAAATTTTCAGCAGTATAATAGTAAGTATGAGTTTATCGTATCCACAGCGAACGGTTCGCTTCGTATTTTGAGAATTTGTGGTGAAGAAAGTAAATTTGCATAAAGTAAAGAGACAATTGAGAGAAGGTAAAATACGTTACTTGGATCAGGATTGAACTTCGTATCATCGTACCCTTTATGCATGTGAATCCCTATATTATTTATGAATGTATTTCTATAATATCCTAGCCAAACTATATTGCTTTACCCCGAATTACCATGTAGTAAACCACTCGAAGATAATTCATGCGGGTTATCCCAGGCGACAAATTACCCCGGCTTGATTGCTCTACCTTTCCGTTCGTTAACACTATCAAATAATCGTATATTCCTATAGAGACTACTATGAAGATGTTGTCACATACCAATTCTTCAATCATTGATTCCCTCTATATTCCTATAGCGATTAATGAGTACTCTTACCAATCAGAATTTGAGTTTCCTAAGTATCGGTTCCCCTAAACTCGTTGTTGAATTAATAAAACCATTTACCAATGTATTTTATAAAAATAACCTATAACTCCGGCACAAGTACGGAAGCTACGCATTAAGTAAAGTATAAAAGTACCGATATTATAGAATAGGGATTCATAAATAATAATGAGAATTCACATACACTTGGGAATTGAATCAACTACATTCAATCCTATTGAGACGCTTAGCTACGCATGGTAGCCATTACAACCCAATGGAGAAGCTGTCACCTTGTTCCAATCCTAGCTCTGCCTTTGTCATCTCTCTAATCTCCTTCCTAAACGCTCCTTTGCTAACCTCCTTTCGATCTTTACAAAAGGTCCTATTTATAGACTAAGGAAACCTATCTTAAATCTGGAAGGAATCTATTTTGAAAACAGATCTAAAAATCAAATCCGCGTTCCTGCGCTTCACCTGTACTCAGCGCGTTTGCAGCGCAGGATCCAGAGAGGAATCCTGATAGTTTCGCTTCACCCGCGCTCAGCGCAGGTGAAGCGTATTTCTCGTTACAGCTTTCCTTGATTCTCTCTCTTTTTAACTTGATCTCTTCCTGATCTTATCCTTGCTTGTGTGGCTTTCCTTGTTTCCCTATTTTTCATATGATTTTGTATTTATCTTGCCTTTGAATTTAATTTGGGAAGTTATCCGTAGAATCCTTGTTTAAATGGTTGCTGATCTTATCTTTATTTACTCTCATTTAAACTTCAAATCTGCAGATCCTATCCTCAAATAATGCTATCTTCTTTCCTCATTCAAATCTTTCTCATAAATCTGCAAAATTAACAGATTTTCTATTAAAATAGCATCAAATTCAAATTCAAATCAAATAAACACAATTGTTACAATTATTACTAAAAAGGGATTATTTTGGGGCATAAATTACTATTTTAACCTTGGTAAAAATACAAGAATATATCATATAATATGCAGTTATCAAGCGCGTGTTGCAGCGTTCCCTGGAGCGAGTAGTCGCGCTTCACCTATGCTCAGAGCAGAAAACAGAATTGAAATTGACAATTCTGCGAAGCGCAAGTGAAGCGCAGAAAACATAATGCATTTTTCTCTTCTATTTTCTGCAGCTTCCTAATTCAAAGTGTTTCTATTCCTTTTCCTTATTTTTATTTGTCCCCTTCCCATCAATTTCTTGAACTAAACAGGTATTGACTCTAACTAAGACACACAAAAACAAAAATTGCAAAAAGGAAAAAAGAAAAATAGAAAAATAAAGCACTGGTTGCCTCCCAGAAAGCGCTTTGTTTAATGTCTCTTAGCTCGACGCTTGTTTTTTTCATGGTGGCTGAAATTAGAATCTTTTGGTGAGCTTTTGTGCTGCACCCTTCCTTTCTTTGGCCAATGAACCTCCCCATAATCTTGCCTTGGAACAATCTGTAGTGTGATTTGACTTTAACCATTTGGGCTTCTTTCTGGAATTAGACCATGCTTCTGATTCCCTTGGTTTGACTTTTCTTTTCCTTATTGTCTTGCTCTGATGTGCATGAGTCTTCCGCCCTAGAAGCTTGGAAGATTTACAGTTTTCCGATTTCAATCCCTTTGCTTCACAGGGGTCCTTGATATGAAATATACCTGACCACTTTGTCCTCAGTCTGACTTTGGGCCATGAATTTGATTTTCTTGGCCTGATTTTTCTTTCCTTCACTTTCTTATTCTGATATGCATGTGTCTTCTTCTCCTGAAGCTTGAATGATGCACAGTTGATCGTTCCCAATTTCTCTGCTTCACAAGGGTCTTTGATAGGAAACACACCTGACCACTTTGTTTTCAATCTGGCTCTAAGCTTTGAATTTGATTCTCTTGGCTTGATTCTTTTTCTCTTTGCTCTGCTTAGGTCAGTGTGTTCATATGCTTTTCTTTTAGGGATTTTGGAAGGTTGAACAATTGCATACTGCCTTTCTTGATTTTTCTTTGGAGGACTTTCTGGATATGGCAGGGTCTTCAGTCTTGGGACCACTTCCCCTCATTTCTCTGGCCTTTTCTCATTATCTCCCTTTGCACTCTTTTTCTCAGTTACACTCTCACATTTAGTGTCTTCTTCCTCTCTTTCATAAACACTTTCTTTTGTTCTACCAGCATCTTCTTCTTCTATTTCTGCTTCACCTTCTTCTTCTTGTTCTTTTGCTTCTTCTGTTTCCTCTTCTTCATCAGCCAGTTTGTCATCAGTTCCTTCCCCTATCTGTTGAACAATATCGTCACACTACTCTTCGGGGTTGGGTTGAGCCTTTGCTGAGATCCGTTCTGACTGATATTTAGCTAAATTTTCTACTATCTGTGCCATTATGGGGTCAAGAGTTAATCCTTCTCCATTGCTATCTTTCTGCAATTTCACAAAGTATTGCAATTTTTCTTCAAAAAGAGCATCAAATCTTGATTCTTCGTGTTGAGCTGAAGAGTAACTTTGCTGCTATTGGAAAGAGGGTTGCATGTTAGAAGGCCATATATCTTGGCTCCAACCAGAATTGTCATTCTGGTTATTTCTCCAAACTTGTGAATAATTGTTTGCAAAGTTGTTGTTGTTGGAGAAGTTGCCTGGTCTTCCTTGATTGCCCATGTAATTAACTTGCTCTTCTTGAGTGCATGGATAAGAGCAGTAACCATTGGGATGGTCACCTCTACAAAAATCACAAATTAATTACGGGGACTGTCCAGGATGAGATTGTACTGCCTGCAATTGTTGAGAAAGGTTATCTAGCCGCTTGTTGAGTGCTGCTATTTGTTGGATGAAAATCTTGTTCTCAGCCAAGAGCTCATCTTCATAAGTTCGGATGTGGAATGAAACAACATCTTGTTGCCACCCAACGCTCTGATTCTGGTTACTTCCCCAATCCTGCGAAAAATCGTTAGAATAATTGTTGTAGTTAGAGAAGTTAGCATGAATCAGTGTGTGGGAGAAATATTCTGGTTCTTGCTGCCTAACATAATCTCCAAGGGTTCTTCTTAGTGGATTTTCATAATCTCCAAGCATTCTTCTTGGTGGATTTTGCCATTCAGTAGCCATTATTCAACATTTATTTCACTTGGGGTGGTTGGACAGAGAGCGTTGAGATTGCCTCTTTGAGCTTATCCCTGTCCTTTTTTCTGTTTCTACTTCTGTTTTTTCTAGATGTCCCTTCTATCTCAGGATCAAATATCAATTGATTGAGACACATGTCCTCACAAGAGCATAAATCAAGAAGCTCAAACAAATGTTAGCTCGAAAGAGAGGAACAAAATATTAAAAAATAATAAAATATTTTTTAAAATTAAAAATCCTAAATAAAAAGAAAAGAATTAAAATAAAATAATTAAAAAGTAAAATTCCTAAAATAAAAGAAAAATAAAAAATTAAAATATTTATAACTTGATAAGATAGACCTCCCGAGAATTTAAATTGAGACATTGTTCCCCGGCAACGGCGCCAAAAATACTTGTTGAAATTTTGGCAAGCGTACCAAAAATCCAGCAGTATAATAGCAAGTAAGAGGGGTTTGTCGTATCCACAGGGAACGGTTCAATTGTAAATCCTAGTGGTCACACTTATCAAGTAAGAGAATATGGTTGTTGTTTGTGTAGATTGGAATAGTAAAAGGCAGTAAATTGAGATAGGTTGATCAAGAGACTAGAACAAGGATTGAACTTCGTCTATCGCACCCCTTTTGTATTTGAAACCCAATGATATTTATGAATATGCAATTATAATATCTTAGCAAAAATAAACGTTATTTCATAAAAGGTTCCCACAGATATGAAATACTCAGAAATAATTCACCCTGGTTCCCACAGTGATAAATTACCCCGGTTGAAGAACAGTTGTAAAAGCTATCAAGCCATCCTGGTTCCCACAGTGACAACTTGAGTGTTTTCACCAATCAGAATTCAAGTTTCTTATTCCTAGGTTCTCCCAAACTCGCTATTGATTTCACAAAACCACTTTCCAGTGCGCCCCATAAAATCAACCTATAACTCCAGTACAAAGGCAGAAGCTAAACATTAAGAACATAATAAAAACTTCGATATTATAAAAACAGGGATTCATAAATAACAAAGAGAATTCAAATACAATTGGGGATTGAATCGACTACATTCAATCCTATGGGAGAGTTTAGCTACCCTGGTAGCCATTACTAACCAATAGAGAATCTGTCACACTTTTCTCTAGCTCCAGCTCTGCTCCGCCGTCTCCTTGTGATCTATGCAAAAGGTCCTTTATATAGAAGTTGGAAAGCTATCTGAAATCTGGAAGGAATATTGCTGAAAATCTTTTGGAAAACTGTTTTCGTATTCATGCGCTTCAACCTGCGCTCAACGCAGATGAAGCGCAGGAAACAGAGAGCAATTTTTAATTCCTGCGCTTCAATTGTGCAAAGCGCAGGTGGAGAGCAGCTCACCGTTTCTGCTTCCCTGATTTCCTCTTTTTCATCTTGATCTTTTCCTGATCTTATCTTTGTCTGCTACGCTTTCCTTATTTCCCTCTTTTTAGCTTGATCTTGTGCTGATTCTATCTTTAAATTGAAATGAGAATTTTATCTGCAGAATCTTAATCCAAATAACTATTGATTTAATCTTGATCTACTGCCATTTAGAATCTTATTTGCAGATTCTTTATTCAAATAAATGCTATCTTGCTTCTTCACTTAAAACTTTCCTCTTTATCTGCAAAATCAATAGATTTCTTATCAAAATAGCATTAAATTCAAATTTGAATCAAATAATTACAAAATCTGGATTTATTACTAAAAAGAGGTAATTTGGGGAATAAATCTAACATTTTACCCTTGATAAGTGCTGTAATTATATATAAATTTATCATATATTTAACACTTATCAGTAAGATAAGTTGCCCTTTGTTTTACTAAGCCAATTTTGAGGACAAAATTGTTTTAAGGGGGTAGAATTGTAACATCCCAAATTATGAACCATTTTATGAATTAAATTAGTAATGGAATAGGTTCTATAAAATGGAAGTAGGATTGGATGAGAGAAAATTGAGTTAGAATCAAAGAGGGTTGAAAACCAAGAAAATGGGCACTAATACGCTCTCTTAGTCTGCGTGTTAAGCGAGCGTATCAGTATTCAGGGGAAATTCTAATCCGGTTTCCTCGCTCAGTGAACACAGAAAACGGAGAAGAATTGAGTGAAATTCAGCTCAGGCTGCTCTCGAGCGCAACCTGAGCGCGGAAAATAGAGAGGAAATGGGGAAATTCAGTTCAACGCTCGCCCAGCATGCGCTCAGCTCTCGCTCAGGCTCCACCCGAGCGAGCAGCATTTTTTGTTCTCTCGTTCAGGCTCCGCCCGAGCGAGCCTGAGCTAGAGCACAATTTTTTTTCTTTTTAAAACATAAATGTTAGGGTTCCTTTATTATTTTCTTCTCCTTCACCTTTGATTTTAGAGAAAGAGAGATTCCAGAGAGAGAAGCACCCCATTGAAGTTTGAAGAGAGGAGCTCAAGGTCAAGGACCCCATCCTTCCATCTTCCTCAACCTCTTCCTCCTCCATTCTTGTTCTTGAGGTGAGTACAACTCACACACCAACACCGATATGGTTTGTTTCTCTTCAATGAGCCTATTCTCTCTTCCCTTTCTCTTAACTCTTGTGGATGATTGTTGTATTGTGTATTTTGCTCTATATTGATGGCTTGGGTGTTGATTATTGAATTAGAAGCGTGAATATGGGATTTTCCCTACAAGGGTTTACTATAGACATTTCTCATAATTGTATTGTCTGTTTATGGATTGAGCATCTTATTAATGGCATCTGGCCCCAGTTAAGATTGAGAAAATGAGTTTGTCTTCGGCCCCAGTTCACCCTAATAATATAAGATTGGATGTCAATTATGGATTTAAGACTCAAGTGATTAGTACCCAGTGGTGGTGATTAGTACCCAGGGAAGGCATTCCTTGTAGTCTGAGCTCAGGTCTAACCACATAGTATATAAGAGATAAGACCCCGCATGCCAGGTAATGCAGCTCATGTGCATTCATATTCATGTTGAGATGAGTTATTGATATTGTGTTGCTTCCATTACTCCTGCTGCATTCATTTGCATGTTTCTCCCCACACTGCATGTTGCATAGTTGTATTCACTGAGGCATATCTGTCTCACCACACGTTTTTTGGACTACATTCTAGATGCGCAGGTTCCACCCCGCACTGGTCCTTGAGCATGGAGCTGGGGAGCTTTATTTTGATGTATTTTGAGGATGACTTAAGATTCTATTTTGTAGCTATGTATATATATATGGCTTGATGATGGGTCTGTTATGTATTATTTTGAGGGGATATGACTATACTTGTGTATCTTGAGCTTTCTATTTTGTCAAAACACATGTATGCGTGTATCCCCAGGTGACTATATTGTATTGGGCAAATTGTAGTCGTAATGTCATTACTATGGATGTTCATTTCAGTTGTTGTTGTTCATATTCTGTTTAAGTAATCATTGGGACTTAAGCGTTATATGACTTAAGTAATTGCGATATTAAAATGGCGCGAAATAATTTTATGAATTTGGGAATTTGGCTTCCAACGAGCTAGATTCTTGAATTTAGAAATTAGGCATTACACGAACACCAACTGAGCTTGGGACTAAATGGAATCTGTACAACACTTCTGCACATCTTCCTCTGGGAAGCGACCTTCTTCTCGCGCGAACCACAACTCAATAAGCGAGAAAATGGAATCAGTTGTCTCCTTCACGCACACTGTAGAACCCTCCATCGTCGTTCTCTTGATGCAAGCACATAGCTGTCGCCCATCATTGGAACCACCGTGCAAAAACCCTTTGTTTGTATGAGCGGCCCTAAACTTTTAGAATGAAGTCAGACTAGGAATACAGGAACCTTATTCTATTTTCAACAACAATTAATTAGTTTAAATTAATATATATTTAAGAAATAATAAGTAAATAAAATGGGCCATTCTTGAATTTTTAATAGTTGAAGCATTGGTTGTTAAATAACACTTTTTATGTTGTAAGGGTTATTTTGGTCAAGTTATTACATAATTTTAGTGCTTCACACATAAACCACCTGGGACGTTGTTTCATGCTAGCAGCCACCGGAAACCGGAAGTAGATTAATATCGTATGTGAGAACTTTTTCCGGCAGTGGGAACTGACTAGAATAGATTCTAGAAATAGGTTGACTATAAATAAATTTTAAAATAAAAACCAATCTAAAGGAAGCTATTAGGGTGGAAAAGTGGGCTGGTCAGCACCGACTCGCCAAGCAAAGTGGGCCAACATAAGCAACACAATTTTTATGGCTTTATATAACATTTTTCCTCAATTTTCATGAAATAGTTATAATTAAATACTAAATACAAATAATAAAAAATTAAAATATCTATTAAAAATGTTAAATATGGTGGGCTAGCTTGATGGACTGACCCGCTCCGGTCCGCCTTTTGGCAGGTTGAATGGGTTGGGAGGCTAGAGGACCTAACCCACTCTACCATTTTTAGCAGGTTAACATAGACTCATTAATGACATTGCCCATTTTAGAACAAAAAAAAGTAGGATGCTTTTTAAAAAAAATATTTTATACAGATTAAAAAAAACTCACTAACTTTATAGGGACAAAAATATATTTTATCCATTATCTTTATTCTTTAACTTGCATTAATATAAAATATTACTATTATTATTACAATTATTATTTGCATTTTTCAAACTTACATGAAACTTTTAAATTAATAGACCTCCAAATAGAATAAAAATATGTTTGGATAAAATTCTTAACAATCACTTATAGTAGCAGAAAATAAAATAAATTACGAAGATTAAATGATAAATTTGATTTCTTTCATAAGTTAAAATTGGTCTATACACACTAAAATTTTAACAAGTTCTCTCATTTAACTTTTTCACAAAAACCTCTATCTTATAAGGATTTTTTTATAAGTTTAGATTCAAATATTTATCTCTATTAAAAAACACATATGAGTTGGAAGTTAATTAACACAATAGAAAAAAAAGAAGGAATGAGTCAGAGGTCGCAAAGAAGGTTGGTTTAACACAGAAACATCAAGGGCCAAATAGGTCCTTAAACTATTCTCCCACCATCATCGCAATTTTATGAAGGGAAAGATCTGAACGACTATCAAGAGCCAAATAGCTTAGAGGACCTATATAGCCTTGATGTTTCTGTGTCAGCCACATCTGAACGATTGGACTCATTTGAGGCCACCACGAGAAGACACAAGTGATCATGGAGGAGGTCACGCAGCCGTGGATCACTCTTTTTGACGAATCTAGATGAGAGAGTCAGAGGGTTGAGGGTGGGTCTTGACAGTTGACATAAAAATTGACAAATGAGATAAGGGAATTGGGAGGGGGGGTGGTTGGGTGCGGCTAGGGTTTGGACTTGGGAGAAGGCAAGGAAGATGAAGACCGTTGTTGGGTTCAATTTTGGAATCCAGCCACAAGGTCTAAATCTCCCAAGACGCCATATTTATATCACCCACAAATTGAACCTGTTACTTTTGGGTTTGGGTATGATCCTTCAAGTGAAACTTACAAGGTGGTGGCTTTGCTTTTCAGTGTGGACGACGACTACCACTCTTACCCTGTGAAAGTTTACAACATGGGAAGTGATAGTTGGAGAAGCATTCCAGTGTTCCCAATTTTCCCCTCTCTATTCTGTTTTGATGGAATTTATCTAAATGGTTCTCTTATTTGGTCAGGGCATCACTACGTGAGTCATTTAGATCGAGCTGGTGATTGGGATAAATTTGCAATTGTTTCGCTTGATCTGGCGACTGAAACATATGCAGAATTGTCGGTGCCTCCTCTTGAAATGTCATCCGCTTTAATGCCATCTCTTCATCTTTTGAGGGATTGCTTGTGTGTTTCTCACGAGAAGAACCACACCCATTTTGTTCTTTGGCAGTTTGGAGTTGACAAGTCCTGGACTTGTCTGTTGAATGTAAGTTATGAATATCTCTCAACTCCCAGACATTCTTTGAGGGGCGTATTGTGCATGTTTGGGAATGGTAATGTCTTGCTGTTGATAGAAGATGGAGTAATTCTCTATGATCCGACAGAGAATAGAGTTGAACTAAGTGTTGAAATTCCTACCAACATATATTGTTATCATGATAAGAATTACATTGAAAGCTTGGTTTCACCTCATGGAAATTAAGTTAGTTTGCTATGATTTGAATGTCTCTGTCAAACTTCAATGATAAATCATGTGTGCTATTTCATATCGTTGTCAATTCATGCAGGGATAATTTAATGCTTTTAGTAGTGCATCATTGACTAGTTTATTGGTTTGTTATCAATTGCTGATAGATGGTGAGACCAAAATCTAATGAATCAATGAAGTTGTTTTCATTACAAATTTTATTTATTTTGCGTTAGATGATTATTTCTTTTATTCCATATATGAAGTTGATTGTTCCGTGCATATTCTATGCCTTACACAAGTTCTAAAACAAAAAGCTTATTTTGCCCTAAAACTTCATTACAGGTATAAAAATCAGTATTTTTAGTCTAATCTTTTAAATTGTATTCGAACTGTCGAAGATCTTATAAATGATTTGTTTGCTTATTGTACATAGTACAAAGAAAATGAAGATATTTTAAAAGTAGAATTAAGTCAAGAAATGTTAATAAGATTTCTAGATTTTCTTAATAATAAATGAGTAACCAAATCAAACAATTGGATAATTATTTACCACTCACGCCATCTACTTTATCAATTGTTATTCACTAAAATCTCAACTTGTTTGACTTTTCAAAAAATCTCTTAAAACTGGAAGTTGTCGTCTTTTTTTACTTTGGACCATTGTCATCGTTTTATGATATGCGGCCGTCTTATGTTATATGATGTAGCAATAGCAAATGCCAAATTTACCTATTTATCATCACACATGACAACATTTGATTACAAAGCTCACCAACCTTTGACGTAAATGCTCTTTGTTGAAGAACTACCCTGTATTATTTATTGGCTGTCGAGAGATTGTAACTTAATTGCTATTGTGCTTTGAGAGAATAAATATGGATTTATGCTGGGGAGATAGTACCGTTGCTTGCAGTTTACCCCCTCCTAGAATAGTTGGAATGTTCGAATATTTGTTGTAGTTTTGGTTTTTTCGTTCTTTTGTTGCTCTGTGTTTATGTTTTTAGTTTATTCTATATAAATACATTTTAATTGCTACTTAATCAAAAATTTATGAGGCTAGAAATATAAAAAGTTAAAGAAATATATAAAGTGTAGTTTTTATCTATTAATTTAGATATTAATATGATATTAAAATGTTCATTCTTATGCAATATATTTTTATTTAAATATATATTGATAAATTTTCATTTAGATATGAATTTTATTTTGTATAAAATATTAATATTAATTCATGTGGTATATTTTTACTTTTATATTAGGGTTAAATATGTTTTTAGTCCCTCCACATATAGCGAAATTTGATTTTAGTCCTTCATTTTTCATTGGTTTTGGTCCTCTATTTTTTAAAATCACATGACTTTAGTGCTTGTCGTTAGTTTTATTCCGCTCAGTGATGACATAAAAATATTTCTTGTAGACTTTTTTTTATCTATTTTCCTTCGATTTTTCATGCAGATTTCAAAATTCAAAGGAAAGAAAATTCCTGCAGATTTACTATAATATTTTTTACAACAAAGCAAAAAAATTTATAGCAGCATTTTTATGAAAAATTGTAGTTTTTTAGGAAATTTACTACACATGAATTGTCTAGAGAAAAATCGCAAGAAATTTCCTGTGAATTTTTATCCGAAAAAATTCATAGTGGAGCAGCAAAAGTGACTTAACAAAATACAATTAATAAGGAGGACTAAAAACATTAAATTTTAAGAAATGAAGGACCAAAACCAATGAAAAAAATAAATGAGGGACCAAAACCAAATTTCACTATATTTTCAGGGATAAAAAACATATTTAACCCTTTATTATTACAACAATTTACTCACTCTTGTGTGTTTTATAATTAAGAAGGTAATAATTAAATTATCGTATTATTTTAATTAATATTGTCATAAATTTAATTCTTTTAAGAAATATCCATAATTAATAATGAATACATCATAGAAAATATGCGACCACCTTGTTAACATGGAACTTACAATAAATTAACTGTATAAAAAAAATTTAGCAATTGATACATCCCCAAATACACATTGCTTTAATTTCTCACTTTTTATTCTCAACCGATTTCTAGAAACAATCAATTAAAATTTGTAAATATTTATAATTTATCTCACACAATCTCTTTATAAACTTATTTTATTTTTCTCACAAAATGTGTTCTTTAATTTTAAATGTCATTTTATCATCTCTAAATAAAGAAAAATAATTAATAGAAAAGTAATATAAAAAAGAAAATAAGGAAAAGTTAAAACTTAATTTTGTTTTAAAAAATATAAAGATATATAGTGAAAGAATCATAAAGTGGTAATACCAAATAGGCTCTTTCTAGGGTGGACGGTCCACCTAAAAATATAATAATTTAAATTTCTAATTATCAAATTGATTCTCGTTTTTATTAATAATTTATATTAAACCGGTATCGAGTTACTTTTATGAAATATTGGTTGAAAAGAATAAAAACCTAGATTGATAGTTGTTAGTATTCAAATTTTGAGTCCTTCGAATTTCCTAAGTTTTAAGTCTTTTACAAAGTCAGAACGTTCAATTTTGATTTGTTGGATCATTAGAAGACGTTTCTTTTGAGAAAGGTTAAAAGATAAACTAAGTCATAAAGAAGTCAGTATTCTCGAGTTCGAAGAAAAGAATAGAAATTCAAAAGTTGAATTCATTAATGAACTCGAATGGTTAAGAGTCTTTTGGCTAAGTTAACTTAGTATAAGAAAAGACTTAATGGGAATCGAAGGAAAATTACAGTATAAATTCGAAAATAAAATGTTTTGAGCAGATAAAAGAGAAGAGGATAGTTTTCTTTTCAAATTTAAATTACATAAAAATTCGAATACAAATAAAAAGTACATATTGAAAAAGAAACTATCCTATGTATTCTAAATATAACGGAGCAAACTATCCTAAACTGCAGGATGTACTTGACTCCTTCCTTCTAGGCCTCTTCTTCCTCCTTCTCCTCCACAGGCTTTGATTGAGCCACCAGGGTAAAGGCATCATGTTAGCTTGATTGAATGACCCTGATGCACGGGGTGGAAATGAAGTCTGCGTGGGGAAGGAGTAAACAGATTCATTTACTATGTAAAAGAATCTTTGGTTGGCTACTACGTTCGACCCAAAGTAAAACTTTCAAAAAGAAGGATTGAAAAAGCATATAGCTTTGGCTACTTCGTCAACCTTGTCCAAAATGAGATCATTTAAGATTGGGTTGAACGCAGTAGCCAAAGAAAGAAGCTTTTTCAATTTTGAGCCAAAGAAGAGAATAGAAGAGAACGAAGAGGGATGAAAGAGACGTCCAAATGAAGCTCCTATTTATAGGAGCAAAAGAAAGGAAGGTTAATAAATGAGCTTCTTAAATTGTCTAATTAGAAGAGCCTTCATAATGAGGCTAAGTGGACAATGGACGGTGGTAAAAGTGACCTTTGATTCAGCCAAGCAGAATCTGACACATGGCACATGCTGAAACAAGGCCAAGCCTCGGGATAAAGGTTTATTCAGTAAGCCAAATACCAACAGAAAAAGCTAAGTGTTGAAGAAATTTAGAAGATATATTCGATTCTGATAAGTAATAAAATCGAAGTGAAGAGATTTTAGTAAATCAAAATCAATGTTTGATTTTGCAAGTTGAAAAAATCGAAAACAAGATAAGTGAAGACTTAGAAGATATTTCTAAAAAGGGGAAATGTGTTCGAGTAAACAGAAAGTCGGGAAAGGCAGTTAGTGGTAGTTGCTAAAGTCTATTGGCCAAGACAAGTGTCAGGATATCAGTGGATCATTTGAAAAAGTTCAAAGGAAGAGAAGCAGTTTATTGTTGTTAGAAGACGTGGCAAACATGCACAAAGACAACCTGCTTATGTGTCAGATAGGCGTTAGTTAGCTGTTAGGATTAGAAAGATATAAATAGGCCAATCTAAGATGTAATAAGGGTTGGAAAATCATTTATACTAAATCTCTGAAACACCTAAACGTCCAATCTGTCAGCGACTAAAAAGGTTACAAGGAGTACTAGTATGTGATTCCACCCACTTTTATTTGATGCAAACATTTTCATTTTGTTCTCCTGTTTTATTCTTTTTACGTTAGTTTTACATTTATGTTTCTAGTAGTTATTTTCTTTCTTTCTTTCTTCCATCTTATTTTGCTATTCTTGTGGTTCTACAATCCTCATTTCATTTTATTGTATCTCGTATTATTTCAAGTTCGATTTTCTCTGAAGAAAACACTAAATTGAACTCAATCTAAAATCTAATATTTTTAGAACACAGTAAGCCTACTTTTGAAAAGAATCCCATAAGTGGACCAGATTGTAGTCCCACGATTGTTCTTAGAATCAAAGTGATTAAAATTAACTCTTTCGAGATTAACTTTTATCACCACAAACAATAGTACAATATAATATAGAAATTTTCTCTTTCAACTTCAAATTGATAGATCTTCAATGAAACTAACATAGGTTGTTTGGTAAATCCATATTCACCCTTAAATTAAACTCAAATAGACATATAAGAACTATTTAATAAAAATCAAATTATCAAATTATTCATTCAATTTTAATAATTGATAAAATGTAGATTGGACTAGGTGGACCAAATTTTATTTGGTCTACCCTAGAATCATTCTACTACATAATATATAAAATATATGGGGGGCATATTAATAGTTAATAATAAAATATTTTATGTAGGATCTATATCAATATAATTAATAAAAAGATTGATTTGATTTCTCACTTTCACATAATCCCCAAATCCACGTTGGTTTGATTTCTCACTTCATAATATGGCAATAGTGTGCAGATATACACAAATAAAAACCCTCTCCTCTCCCTCCTCTCTGAAAATAGTCATCTTCTGCAAGTGTTTGGTGATGTTTTTTGTTTTATTAGAATGAATCTATTCTTCTTCTTCTTTTTTTAATTTTTGGTACTTATCATTCATTTTCTGAGTTATCTAAGTTATTTTTAATAATACATGTCATAATTGTTGTTCTTCATTCGATACCAATATAGTTGCTTGGAGAGCAATGACAATCTTACTACAAGACAATCTTGTTTTTTTCTAATTGTTTTACAAATTTATTTAATGTAGCTAATAAACAACAAACAAAAATAATAAATGGAGTGTAATTATTGTGAGTTATAAGTTAATCTTTCTGTATAATTATATTAATATATTGTTACTCGTAAAAAATAAAAATATTGAATCGAAGTGGCTGACAGTGGCTAAAAGGAAATATTTATTAAAATCTTTCAATAAGATTACAATAGGATTGAATTAAAATACAAGGGTTCGCTATTCGAACCTAACTTTTATTCTTCCTATTACATTTTGCAAGGACATTCGATCTTCGAACCAGTGCTTCGAATTTGGGAAGTAGTTCCTCTGACCTTTGAGTCAGTGTCATGTCTTCGGAGGAGGAGTAGCACTATACTTTGAGCTTTGAAGGGAGATTGGTTTTCAGCCTTGGACCTTCCAAATAATCCAGGAACAAGAATCCCTCACCCTCATCTTCTTCCTTTGCCTCCTCTTCCTCCTCCTCCTCCTCTCCTTCTTCTTCCTCCAAGGAGCAAAAGGCTAGGCGTTGGGCCTTGAGGTAACCCATTGCATTAAGACCAAGCCTGGCACCAAGGAGGTGGAAGTAATACCAGGCCATGCATGGGGCTAAGGCCTTGAACGTTGGTTGCGCTGTTCGACCTGAGGTCAAGGTCCATGTTGAAGTGACCACTAATGTTGGACACCCTGTCGACCCGAAATCCAAAGGTAATGGAAGGATCAGGTCATACAAGGCAGCCAATATCAGGGATCTCTCCATGGCTGAGGGGGAAGAATGATGAAGCAAAATGGAGTTTCACCCTTTTTATAGAGTTGGAAGCCATGAAAGCATTAAGAGCGCCACTCCAACGGGCCAATTAGAGGGGGGTCTTAATGACTTTGACCAAGGTGGACGGTGATCAAGAAAGTCAAGTTGGCCGGCAGGTGTGTTGCTTCAAAGAGCAAGGAAAGTCTTGAGAGGTTCGAAGGCCCTTGGTATAAAGAGAGAATCAAGAAAGGTCTAGGCAGGTTCGAGGCAGATCATGGTTCGAAGAAGAAGAATCTTTGGGGTTGTTCGAAATGTCTTCCTCACTTTGGTTCGAAGAAACCCTTCTCCACTAGTTCGAAGGTCATACTTCCTTTGCTGTTTAGATTGCCTTAGACGTTTTCCACGTCATCAACGACGGTTATCAAAGTCAAATCAACCCAAGTGCATGCAGAGAACGTTGGTTCATGGGGGTTACGCAAAGAGTTAAGGGGAAGTTATGGCAACCCAGAAGCGGTTATCAGGGATGGATATAAATAAGGGAAAGAGAGAAGAAACAAAGGTTCGTAACCTGAACACTCACCAGCACCCTGAAAGTCGTAGCATCCACCTCGGAGATCAAAGGCACCCAGCACGCTGAGAGGAAGAAGGCACTGCGCAGACCACCTTCCTTTTACTTGCTTTCATTTACATTTTCATGCTTTATAGCTTAGGATTCATGGAGTCGTAATTGTTTACGTTCAGTTACTGCTTTTGTACGTTTAACTTTTCACTTTAATGCACGTTAAGGCCCGTTCAGGGGCCAATTTCTACTTGTTCTTTCTTCTTCTCCGCTCCTCTCGTAGATTTCACACTACGCAGAACCCACACAAATAGAGGACTCGTATCTCGTTCTAGATTGTTCTGAGATACATTTGTTTGGACTAAATCCTAGGACAAACAAATTGGATTGCCTGGTGGGACCCTTTCTGTTAAGACAAACTCACTCCTAAGAGTTTTTAATATACCAAACCATTAAGTTTAACCATGAGCTAAAAAAAATAAGCTGCATCTTGTTATAAATAACTGTGTCGTTTGAGCTTGTGGCAGAAGTCTTTTAGACCTTGTTCTTTGCAGATTCAACTAAGTATTTGATAAATACTCAAACACGTTCTTCAAAGCAAAACACAAGAAGTTAGAAATATGAAGCATCAAAGAGCAAAGACTCATAGTCTTATCAAACAACAAGTGAAGAGATTCAGAAACAGCTTGAGACGCTGTCTCAAGATCAGATGCAAGCTCAATGAAGAGATGTCATCTCATCAATCAATGAACCAAGGTTCAGAAAATCAATTAAGCATCATGTACACAGAAGACCTAACATATGAGATTCAGAACCTAAGTATACAAGAGATCAAATCCAAATGCATCATCTCATGAAAAGACCCCAGATCAGCTTGAATCGCAAGCTCATGAAAGAGATGCAAGATCTAAGAAGAGTCTAGGAAGATAAGTCTCAAGAATAGTCAAGGAGATGAGAATCAAAGTTGAAAGATATAGCCTGTATAAAAGCAAAAAGCAAAGTCAACACAAGGACAAGAAGTACTCTGCACGTTGTCACATGTTACATCACCTAAAAGTGGAATGAAAAGTCATCTCTTGTCCAGAATGTCTCTCCTCTCTCTAACAGCTATTTTCCAACGGCTCTCAAGTAACACATAACGGCCAAATAACGACTAGTTTACCTTGGAATAAAAAGTTGAAAGCTACAGTGAAGCTGTGAGACTTAGCTGAAAAAATCAATCAATCACCGCATCTCATCTCAGATCTCAAGCAAACATCTCATCTCAAGTGCCTGTTCAACGGATCAGAATTTACCAAAAAAGAGCACTTGTAGATAAGAATTATTGTATATTCACACTGTGTGTGATTAAGCTAGAACTACTTTAAACCATCATTCATTGTAACCAAGTCCCATCTAAGATAGGAGGAAGCTTAGTCTTAGTGTGAGTGTGTGCGTCCTAAAGAGGCAGTAAGAATACTTGTAGCTCAGCCAAGATAGGAGGTGTCTAGGCTTGGTGTAAGAGACTTCCTGAAGAGGCAGTAAGAATACTTGTAATTGACGAGTTGTCAATAGTGGAAATCTCACAAATTGTGAGGACTGGACGTAGCCCAAGGAGTGGGTGAACCAGGATAAGATCCTTGTGCATTTCTCTCCTTCATCTTCTATTTTTGATATATCTCAGCTCACATAAACATCACTAATCAAATCTAAAATAGAAACTGATAATACAAGACAACTTGAGTCTAAACAAAGAACTTTAGAATTTGTATTGTCTCTAACCTGTCTTAACTGAGATTCCAGGTCATCTGACTTGAGATCACATCTCAACATTCATTTTCAAATACTTAAAGTTTTTACAGGAACAAGTTACAAGAAAGTCTCTATTCAACCCCCCTTCTAGAGACGTTCAGCCAACTTCACTTTCTTCATAGTGTTTTATGAATCTAAGGAGTGGTAGGAAAACCATGAAAACCAAGAACAAAAATGGTTCTGGAACTTCTTCTGGAAATTCCTCAACCAATGAGGCTTCCCATGGCAGCCACAATGGCAGTCAAAACTCCCCATGTGGAGTTAGGAGATATAGAGAGGATGAAGTACCCACGGGTATACTTCCCCAGCCTAACGAACCGGTGGTTAGCCAAGTGAGAGCATACGAGCCCCTTAGGGCCGAGGGACCAACCCCTGGTACCCAGAATATTGTGGCTACTTTAGGTATGCCTCAGAGTGTTTACACTAACCCATTAGCAGTTCATGTTCCTCCAAGGAAAAACAGAAACTCACCAGAGATGTGGTCCAATCAACTAGGACCAAGCGCCTTCACTAATGTGGCTTTGCAGTCCATGAGACAACAAATGGACAAGAGTAACCATGACATGGTTAACATGTTAACCCACCAAATGGCCACGGTGATAACCCTTTTGGTAACATTAGAGCTGTCAATTTGGGTTGAGCTCGATGAGCCAACCCGGCTCACCGGTGGGTTGGGTTGGTAAAATATAGGCTCACATTTTCGCGGGTCAAAAGTAGGTCAACCCACTTAACTCGCGAGCCAAGGTGGGTTCGAGTCGGGTTGAGGTGGGTTGGCTCACTTTTCAATTTTTATTTAATTTATATATTTTTTAAGTCATTTTTATAATTTTTTCTATTTTTTTGACTTTTTATTATTTTTATAATTTTTTAAGTTAGGTGAGTCAGCTCGCTTAACCCACCAACCCGCGGTGGGTCGAGCCGGGTTGGTATTTTTTCAGCTCACCAGAAAAGTGAGCCAACCCAGCTTGGCTCACTTTTAGCCTAACCCATGGTGAGCCAACCCGGGTGAGCCGGGTTGGCTCACTTTGACAGCTCTAGGTAACATCTACAAACCAAAACTATCAATTGCTAGCAAGACAAATGGGTAGGCTTGCTGATGTCTATGGGACCGAACCAGAAGTGGTTGGCCTTGAAAGACAAGAGGCCATCAGGAGAGAACCTCAAATCGAACTTGGACTGAATGGACCAGAGAGAATGCCTCTAGTAATTGTGGCTCAAAACCAAGACCCTGACTTTGTGGTTGAGAGGGTAAGGCGGATGAACCTTGGGGGGCAACATAATGTTGCCAACATAGTAGAACAAGTATTGAATAGGCATGGTTTCAATGTAGGCTATGCAAATCAGCCTTATTTTGTCTCGGCCTTTCCCAAAATGTCTTGCATGCATAATTACCTAGGGGATTAAAGGTTCCAAAGTTCTCCAAGTTTTCTGGAGAAATAGGAGAGTCAACTATAGAACATGTGGCTAGATACCAGATCGAATGTGGAGACTTAGCCAACAATGAACTACTGAAAATGAAATATTTTCCTAGTTCATTAACCAAGAATGCATTCACTTGGTTCACAACACTTCCCCCAAATTCGATCCAAAATTGGGTCCAGTTAGAAAGAACATTTCATGAGCAGTTCTTTAGGGGTGAGAGCAAAGTGAGTTCGAAATCAACATGGTCGAAGTGGAGCCAGTTGACGCCAGGGCCACTGACATGGCCATTGATGAGTTCGAGAAGGAAGTGAAGGACATCTATCCTTCTGCTGATGAAAGCATCCTGAAGTACCTAACCATGAAGCAAAATGAAGATAGGAACGTGATGTTGTGCCCAAGATGCAGCGCAGTGTTCGACGTTGACTCAGCCAAAACCTTTAAGGAAGCCTCAAACAAGAAGCATCAACTGAAGAAAGTGTTGGGCCACCAGAAATATGAAGAGGGTCAGAAAATGTATAAGGCTCTGAAAGGTGTAGGAAGAGGTATTCCCATTCAGGATCACACCTTCATTCCCCCTGCCAAGACACCTTCGAACCAATGGGTGAGGCAGGTGCCTGCAAAGCCAAAGACCCAAGCAAGGTTGCAACCAGTGGCAAAGAGAGCAAAAGCTTCAGGCTCTGCTAAGGGTAAGGAGATAATGGTGAAACCTTCCAAGGAGATGGAGCCTCCTTATGAAAGTTGGTACCACTTCAGCCAATATTCCATGGCCAAGGGTTCGATGACAAGAACTCAATGGCGTAGGGCACAAAGGATGTACAGGGCTCGAATGGAACAGATTCAAGCAGAATGTGTAAGGATTCCACAAAGGCCTAAGAGAAGGTTTGAGGCCTCTTCATCAAAATCCCAACGAGATCTGCACGAGCAAATTAACGCTGCTAAGGTAAAAGAGATGGAGTAAGATGACCTCTTATCTGACGAATTCGAATCAGGATTCCCTGATTCGATTCAAGAAATATGTGGTATTATTTCGATCCTAACAGCTTAGTTTGCCCAGCAGGTGAAGAGGTTAGAAAATGAAGAAGACTTTGAAGATGACAACCTTCAGAGTGTTGTCATGTTGAACCAGACAGAGAAAGAGACCAAGAATGAGGTGGTCAGCATAACTAAACCAGCTCAAGGAGACATGGCTCACATGAAGCCACTATACATCAAGGTTGTGGTCGAGGGTAATCCTATTAATAGGATTATTATTGATGGTGGAGCAGCCATCAACCTACTACCAAGGACAACTTTCGATAGGCTTGGGAACACCAACAGAGACTTACTCCCACACAACATAGTAATCACTGATTTTGCTGGGAAATCATCAGGATCAGAAGGTGTTGTGGCCCTCGATCTTGTAGTGGGCGGCCAGGTGAGAACCACCATTTTCGTGGTGATCCAAACTAAAGCCAGCTTCAACATGTTGTTGGGGAGGGAATGGATCCATGGGATAGGAGTTGTCCCATCAACTGTGCATCAAAAACTGTTCTTGTGGGATCAAGAAGGCAACCCAATAGTGGTCAATGCTGACCAAGGTATATATACTGCTGAGCAAGGCTTGGTAGAAATGGATTTCGATAGGAACTTGGCCCACATCATTCCTTATGAATTGGATTCCAAATCAGCCATACACTCAGCAAAGGTTCCTTACTCAGTAAGGTTAGACCCAATCAAGGGTTTCACATTGAAGAGGGAGGCCGATCTTGATACGGCCCTGGAAATGCTTGGAGCCTCATGGAAAGCATAGAATCACTTATCGGTAGAATAGCGGCCTATGTGGCCGAATCAAGATCCGAGTCACCTTCGAAATCAGTGGGAGAGAGACCAGAAGACAAAGACCAACATGAGCCCACTCAGGTTCGAGAAGTGGGATCAGATGAAGGTTCAAGCCGGCTCGATTGCATTTATGATGATGTTGCGTCAAATACAGAGTACGACCAAGAGAAGGTACCAAGGTTTGAAGCACATGATCAGCTCGAAGAAGTGAACCTGGGAACGGCCGAAGATAAGAGACCTACCTTCATCAGTACTACAGTAGATTCAGCAATCAAGCAACAACTAATCGAATTATTAAAGCAATACAAAGATTGTTTTGCCTCGGACTACGATGAGATGCCAGGTCTAGATCGAGCGTTGGTTGAACATAGATTGCCCATCTTGCTTGGAAAGAAGCCAGTGAAGCAGCCTCCTCGAAGGTTTGCCCCAGAGGTGGTCTTGAAGATCAAAGAGGAAATAGAAAGACTCCTCGGGGCCAAATTCATTCGAACCACCAGGTATGTAAATTGGCTTTCTAACATTGTGTCAGTTATTAAAAGAATGACAAAATATGAGTATGCATTGACTTTTGAAACCTTAATGAGGCTACTCCAAAAGATGAGTACCAGTGCCCATAGCTGATATGCTCATAGATTCAGCAGTAGGAAACGAAGTGTTGAGCGTTCTTGATGGCTATTCTGGCTATAACCAGATTTTTATTGCAGAAGAGGATGTATCGAAAACTGCCTTTCGTTGACCTGGGGCATTGGGCACCTTTGAATGGATAATGATGCCTTTTGGTTTAAAGAAGGCTGGGGCCACATACCAAAGGGCCATGAACTTAATTTTCATGATTTCATTGGTGAGTTCATGCAGGTATATATAGATAATGTCATGGTCAAGTCGAAGACCAAAACACAACACTTAGAACACTTGAGATGTTCATTCGAAAGGATGAGGGCACACGGGCTGAAAATGAACCCTTTAAAATGTGCCTTTGGAGTATTTGCAGGAAACTTCTTGGGATTCTTAGTGCAATAGCAAGGAATTGAAGTAGACAAAAACAAAGCACAAGCTATTATCGATGCAAGACCTCCAGAAAACAAGAACCAACTGCAATGCTTGTTGGGGAAGATCAACTACCTAAGAAGGTTCATTTCGAACCTATCAGGAAAAACAAGAGTATTTTCCCCGTTGATCAAGCTAAAGAAAGAAGAAAAGTTCGAGTGGGGTGAAGAACATCAAATGGATTTTGAAGCAATTAAGAAATATTTAGCCAATCCACCAGTGATGACTCCACCAATACGTGGGAGGCCCCTAAGGCTTTATGTTTTTGCGTCTGAAGAGACTCTAGTTAACATGTTGGCCCAAAAGGATGAAAATGGCTTCGAAAGAGTAATTTACTACTTAAGTAGAAGTCTGAGTGATGTAAAAAAGAGATATTTAGCTTTAGAAAAATTATGTTTATGCCTATATTTCTCTTGTATGAAGCTTAAATATTACTTGAAACCTTCTGAGGTTTTTGTAAGTTCACATTTCAATGTAAATAAATATATGTTAATCAAGCCAATACTTCATGGCAGGATTGGGAAATGGGCCCTCGCATTAACTGAATTTTCATTAAAGTATATGCCTTTAAAGGCAATAAAGGGGCAAGCTCTTTCTGATTTTTTTAGTCGAACAACCCACGGTTCAAATTAAAGAGGTTAATTTCATAGGAGTTAAACCTTGGAAATTATTCTTCGATGGTTCTAAACATGGTAAAGGGAACAACATTGGCATGTTGATTGTATCTCCCAATGAAGTTACAACTAAAGTCATGTTTAGAATTAGAGGAGAATGCTCAAACAATGAGATAGAGTATGAAACGTTAATTGCTGGCCTTGAACTCTTGATGAGTTTCGAAGCCACTCAAGTTCATGTAAAAGGTGACTCCCAATTGGTTATCAATCAGTTGAAAGGAGTTCACAAATGTTGTATTTCGAAATTGGCAAAATATTTTGCCAGGGCCAAGAGTTTAATAGGCCACTTCGAGGAAGTAATGTTCGAACACGTGCCTCGAATAGAAAATGAAGTGGCAAACGAACTAGCCCAAGTGACCTCTGGTTACAAAGTTAAACCAGAGTTGTTCGAAAGTTTGGTCGAGGCCAAACCTCTCCTAACTATGGAGAAGAAAATGGTTTTGAACATAGATGCCTTGGTGCCCTCAGACTGGAGGAAACCCTTAGTAGATTACTTAAGGGACCCATCAAAACCAGCTGACAGGAAAGTTAAGTTTAGAGCTTTGAACTATACTATTCTGGGAGATGAGTTATACAAGAAGTCAAATGGGGGGCATCTACTAAGATGTTTAGGAGAGGCAAAAGCATACCTAGCATTGGCCGAAGTTCATGAAGGGATTTGTGGAGCTCACCAAGTAGGGGAAAAGATGAAGTGGACTCTGCTAAGGTATTGTTACTTCTGGCCATCCATGCTTAAGGATTGTCATGATTATGCCAAGGGTTGTGAAGAATGTCAGAAGCACGGACACATACATCATACCCCTGCGGCAGAACTGCACTCCATTATCAAGCCTTGGCCAGTTCGAGGCTGGGCCCTCGACCTGATAGGTATGATTCATCCTTCTTCTTTTAAAAGGCATAAAATCATCATAGTAAGGGTAGATTATTTTACTAAGTGGGTCGAAGCTATTCCCCTGAAAGACGTAGGGCAGAAAGAAGCGATTGACTTTGTAGAGGAACACATAGTTCATAGATTTGGTATCCCTGAGACCATAACCACAGATCAAGGGACTATGTTCACAGGGAGTAAGGTGACACAATATGCAGATTCAAGGAAGATTAAACTCCTCACTTCTACCCCATATTATGCCCAAGCCAATGGCCAAGTTGAGGCCATTAACAAAATTTTAATAGGATTAATAAAGAAGCATATAGGGCAGAAGCCTCGAAATTGGCATGAAACACTTAGTCAAGTGTTGTGGGCCTATAGAAATTCCCCAAGAGATGCCATTGCAGCTTCCCCATATAAATTGGTATATGGCCACGAGGCCGTTTTTCCTTTGGAAATCAACCTTCAATCCCTTCGAGTCACGAGGAAAAATGAATTGCCTACACAAGATTATCTCAGCCTAATGTTCGACGAGCTAGACACTTTGGATGAACAAAGACTTACTGCGTTGGAAAACATAGTCAAGCAGAAAGAAAGAGTGGCTCGATTTTATAATCGAAGGGTTAGTAGCAAGACGTTCCAAGAAGGGGACTTAGTATGGAAAATGCAACTGCCTTTGGGTAAGAAGTCGCCAAGATTCGGTAAGTGGACCCCCATTTGGGAGGGACCATTCGAAGTGGAAGGAGTATTATCGAATAACACTTATACTATTCGAGATATTACTTCTAATTGCGTGATTCGAATCATAAATGGCAAACACTTAAAGGGATACAAACCAATCATGCATGAAGTAAAAATTCATTGGAAATAAATAAGTCCAAAGACAAGCATGGCTATTACAAATAAGTGGATAAAAATTCTAGAAAAAAGGCCTAAAAGGAAAATCCTAAAATAATTCTTTGCCTTCTCCATATTTCTGAAGCAGTTAAGAAGTGCTGAAGAAACACTCTTCACAACATTTTTCAGCTCCCCTTGGCGCTTCTTGCCCTGACTCACGGTTGCGGCAAGAACATTTCTTTCATTGATCTTCAAGGCCATTTGCCTCTGTAGCTCTTCGATCTCTCCGTCTAAGACTACCATTTGAGTTTCCCCTTGTTCCAAGGTCTCAGAAGCAACATGGAAGTGAGTTTTGTGCTCCAAGAGTCGGTTCTTCAAGACTACTTCTTGGTCTAAAATCCCATCCTGCTGAGTCTCATTTGCCTGGATCCGATTCAGAGTATGAGTTAAAGTGCCATACCATGCACAGAAGACTCCAAGGGCCTCATCCAACTCAGGAGGTATACTTTCAGGTACTTTCTTCAGATCAGCCAAGACTTCCCGAATTTGTTTATCGATATCGTCACTTAGAACCTCTACCAAGTCTTGTGAAAAGACCAAGTGTCGAAGCCTACCCACCAAAACTTGGATCTGTTGACGGGTGCTTGATTCTGAAATCTTGGCACTTCGACTCGCCACAACAGTAGGAAGTGACCCTGCCAGCAGCCTATTTATGATCGAGAATGGATCATCCTCGAGCTGCTTACTGAGATCTTCCAAGTCAACAACAGGTGCAGGGACTAGTGGTGGTGATTGAGCTCGAGGTGCTTTATGCACTTGGTTCGAAGGGAGAGTAATTTGATGAACCTCAGGCTCCTTCGAAGGTATGTGCACAATGGTGGTATCAGGAGGAGTCTGCTCATGGCCTTCATTATCACCTTCTGGAACAGTGAAAGAAGGGGTTGAAGGCACATCGTCTTGGGAAACTTGCTCGTTCCCATCTTCCTGAGCCTTACCCTGGATCGAATAATCAACCCTCTGGTTGTCAGGAGATGGTTGAACCATTGAAGGCTCATCCAATTTAGGGTCATGAACAACTTCTTTAGTTTGGGCTCCAGGAACATCATCATCATCAGGTTGAACCCTGAAAGTTCCTTCACCTTGAGCTTGCTCAGGAGTTTCTTTGTTGCCTTCCTGCTCTTCCTCATGGATGGGATCATCAGAGTGTACAGGGGAGTTAACTTCAGGTTCCTCAGTCATAGCTTGATCCCCTACAACTTGAAATCTTATGATCCTGTTCGACCCAGGATATTGAACAGCAAGGGGAAGATAATTTAAAAAATACTCAAGGCTTGAAGAACTCGAACCTGTAGTACTTCCTTGATTGGTGGTATCTGAGAGTACCTGAAGAGAGAAGGTTCGAATCAAAATGGATTAGCTGTAACAAAAGAAACTGAAGCAAGGCAGTATCTTACCATCCTATTGGCTTTCCAAGAGTGTATAACGTTGGGTGCCACATGCTTGATCCTCTTCTGTGGATTGGGTCCCTGCAAGTTAAAGGTTTGAGTGAGGGATTTGGAGCAAAATAAAATCTAAGAAATGATTTCAAAATACAAACCTCAGTGGCTTGAGGATCTATAGAAGAATCAGGTTCATTGGTATCACCACCAAGGGTCTTGTCCACCAGAAGGATTTGCCTCAAAATTAGAAGCAGCAACTCGCTCATCTGTCTGCCTCGTGCTCGAGGGATCCTCACCCTAAGTCCAAGCTGAAGGAGTTTGGGATCGAGTGGGCTCAATTTCTAGATCGGATGAAGCAGCAGCAGGGGTCTTCCTCTTCCTCGAAGTGGTTGCAGCTTTCTTAACAGAGGGCTTCGAAGCTGGTTTCTTCTTAGGTGGGGTTTTCTACAAAAGTTCGAAAACATGCAAGGGTCAGAGTAACACAAGTGCAAAAAGAAGATAAGTGTTGTAAATTTGTTCTTACCTTATCTACTTTGGGAGCCTTTTGTTTCTTAGACTTAGAGGCTCCACCAGCATCTTTAGAAACCGCTTCTTTTTCTCCCTTGGGAGCCTTTTGCTTCTTTGACTTGGAGGCTTCACCAGTATCCTTAGAAACTGTAAGGATCAAAGAAGAAATCAGGAAACCACTTAGAATAATAAGGAAGAGAGTCAAAGTAATAAAGTTCTTTCGAATACCTAGTCTTTTCTTCCCCTCAGCTTCTGGATATGTCATGGTGGTAATGATGCGGTTGAAGCATACTTCCTTCGAGCATGCTACCTCTTTATAAGAACTACGCCACCAAAAGTTATAAGCAGCAGTGCAATAGTTCGAGGGGGTGAAGTCAGTAGGCACATGGGGAGGTTTGGTAGCCTCGAACTCTCTGATCCTTTGCATTACCTCGTCCACTAATGTGCAGGGAGCAATGTCTTGCCCTTTGAAAAAAAGGGATTGGAATGTCTTGGCAAAGTCCAAATTGCCTAGCCACTAGAGTTGGCTGATAATGCATGAGGCAAGGAATGGTCTGGTCATAGTGGGGGAAAATATGTTGATTCCGAAGGATCTCGCTCCATCTTTGATCATTTTCAGCTTGCTCAGCAGGATTAATACTTACAAGTGGTTGATGAACCCATCGAGGACCATGATTCCTCTTAGAGTAAGAATTGAGAGTATCCTCATACTTATGTTGATCAAAGAAGTATGCCATGAAAGCCTTAAGGCCATCAGATACCTTCTCCTTGAGGGGGCAAAGATAGGTGTAAGTGAGACTTTTGGCTGTAGGTTCGAAGGCATTGGAGACTTCCTTTTTGAGCTTGGCATCCTTGGGAAAGGTGGCTCGAAGCCAGAAGGGGGCATAGAAGCCACCCAAAGGCTTAAGAGCTTTGTAATTGCTCAAAACATCAGAAATGCACAGATATAAATGGCCAACAAGCAATTTGGCCAAATTTATTTTTCTACCTTCATAAAGGCAAACAGCTAAGGAAAAAGACCAGGGGGGATTTGGAGGGATCGAGCACAGAAGACAAAATTGGCTAACCAAAGCCAAAGGAATGCAATGTGTTTCTCCTCAGAAACATCAGGGGATGTTTGGTCATGATTACTACTAATGAAGGCTTGGAAGGTCATCTTAGAGGTGTTGACCTTATACTCAGTCCTAGAGGGTTTGGTATTTGGGAGGTAAGTCTCTCCACAAGGTTTGAGACCAGTGATGATGCAGACATCAAGCAGAGTAGGGGTAATCATCCCACAGGGAAGGAAGAAAGTACATGTACCTTGATCCCAGAAGTTCAATGCAGCAAGGAGAAGATCGTTGTTGTATTGCAAGTGCTCCCGAGACAGTTGGATCAATTCGTAGATACCCATCCTCTTCCAGAAATTCCTTTTCTTCGATTGAACCTTGTCTAACCAATTAATGTAGGCCTTCTTGAGAAGCATTGGAGAAGCTCTGAAAATGTACTTCTCTTGTTCGACGAAATTAGCTCTGACAGGATCATCAAAAGCCAAGATCTTCTCTATGGGATAGAGTGCTTGGAAATCCTTGAACTGAGAAGTCCTAGGAGGAAACTCGTAGGGGCCAAGGAAACCCATACGAAGACCATTAATATTGGTGGGGATGATGACACTGGTTCCCCACACTTTCAGGTTCTCCTCAGTAGCTTCCGGCTCCGGCACGAAGGTACCGTCATCTCTGACGATAGTCTTGCCATTTACTGCTGCAAGAGGAGTAGGGCAAGTCACTTGATATTTGTCACTAGGGAAGAGCAAGCTAGTCAATTTCGTTTCCATTGGAGCAGCCGAATGGAAATAAAGGGTAAGGCAGCTGAAGGAAGAAGAAAAGCAAGGGGTTTTTAGCAGGAATGAGAAGAGACGTGAAGGAGAAAGTAAAAGGTTGAAGGAGAAGATAATGAGTCTTAAACCCCTGTTACAAAGTTAAGGAGGGAAACCAAAGGGTCATTGGCAGTTACAAGTCCAACTGAAGATTAGTGGGAAGCCCAAAGTTCTCAGTCCACGTGATCGTGGGAGAGAGAAAGGGGATCATGAGTGGTTTCCAGCTGGGGCAGAGGTCTGCCACGCGTAAAAATGCAAAGCTTCTTAGAATTCGAAGCTATGCATTTTGGGGGGCATTTGTTACTCATAAAAATTAAAAATATTGAATCGAAGTGGCTGACAGTGGCTAAAAGGAAATATTTATTACAATCTTTCAAAAATATTACAATAGGATTGAATTAAAATACAAGGGTTCGCTATTCGAACCTAACTTTTATTCTTCCTATTACATTTTGCAAGGACGTCCGATCTTCGAATCAGTGCTTCGAATTTGGGAATTAGTTCCTCTGACCTTTGAGTCAGTGTCATGTCTTCGAAGGAGGAGTAGCACTATACTTTGAGCCTTGAAGGGGGATTGGTTCTCAGCCTTGGACCTTCCAAATAACCCAGGAACAAGAATCCCTCACCCTCATCTTCTTCTTTTTCCTCCTCTTCCTCCTCCTCCTCCTCTCCTTCTTTTTCTTCCAAGGATCAAAAGGCTAGGCGTTGGGCCTTGAGGTAACCCATTGCTCTAAGACCAAGCTTGGCACCAAGGAGGTGGAAGTAATACCAGGCCATGCACGGGGCTAAGGCCTTGGATGTTGGCTGCGCTGTTCGACTTGAGGTCAAGGTCCACGTTGAAGTGGCCACTAATGTTGGACACCCTGTCGACCTGAAATCCAAAGGTAATGGAAGGATCAGGTCGTACAAGGTAGCCAATATCAGGGATCTCTCCATGGCTGAGGGGGAAGAATGATGAAGCAAAATGGAGTTTCACCCTTTTTACAGAGTTGGAAGCCATGAAAGCATTAAGAGCGTCACTCCAACGGGCCAATTAGAGGGGGACTTAATCACTTTGACCAAGGTGGACGGTGATCAAGAAAGTCAAGTTGGCCGGCAGGTGTGTTGCTTCGAAGAGCAAGGTAAGTCTTGAGAGGTTCGAAGGCCCTTGGTATAGAGAGAGAATCAAGAAAGGTCTAGGCAGGTTCGAGGCAGATCATGGTTCGAAGAAGAAGAATCTTTGGGGTTGTTCGAAATGTCTTCCTCACTTTGGTTCGAAGAAACCCTTCTCCACTAGTTCGAAGAAGGTCATATTTCCTTTGTTGTTTAGATTGCCTTAGACGTTTTTCACGTCATCAACGACAGTTATCAGAGTCAAATCAACCCAAGTACATGCAGAGAACGTGGGTTCATGGGGGTTACTCAGAGAGTTGAGGGGAAGTTATGGCAACCCAGAAGCGGTTATGAAGGACAGATATAAATAGGGGAAAGAGAGAAGAAACAAAGGTCCGTAACCTGAACACTCACCAGCACCCTGAAAGTCGTAGCATCCACCTCGGAGATCAAAGGCACCCAGCACGCTGAGAGGAAGTAGGGACCGCGCAGAACACCTTCTTTTTACTTGCTTTCATTTACATTTTCATGCTTTATAGCTTAGGATTCATGGAGTCGTAATTGTTTACGTTCATTTACTGCTTTTGTACGTTGAACTTTTCACTTTAATGCACGTTAAGGCCTGTTCAGGGGCCAATTTCTACTTGTTCTTTCTTCTTCTCCGCTCCTCTCGTAGATTTCACACTAGGCAGAACCCACACAAATAGAGGACTCGTATCTCATCCTAGATTGTTCTGAGATACATTTGTTTGGACTAAATCCTAGGAAAAACATATATGATAACAAATTTTAAGTTAAAGTTTTTATAATTTTTATTCATATTTGTTTTCCAGGAAGAAGGACCATGTTCATTGCACGAGCTAACACACGTTATTTGAACTTCAATTTCTTCAATTTTAAGATTTAAAAATTATCTATTTGATTCTTTTACATTGAACTTTTTGATTAAGTAGACATAACATCTTTTTTATTTAATTAATTTATGTATCTATTATATTACAATTTGGAATGTTTTTGTCTACTGTTCACCCAGTGGCACAATTTTTTGGTACTCTGCGGGCCGTTTGGCCTTCTTAATGTGTTCGGCCCAGGTGAGCATTCCATCAGGTGAGCATTCTTTTTCATTCGATGGCTGAGTTATGATTAACATTTTTTAGCTTTTTCTTATAAACTATTATTATTTAACTTTAGTTAGTCTAAAAGAGTGTTTGTGTTAATTAAGAAAAAATGTTTAATAAAAAATAATTTATTACTTTACAAAGAAAAATTCATTTGATGTTTCTTTAAGAAAGTATCTATTAAATTAATAATTGTTAAACTTAATTAGTAATTTTTTAAATAATTGAAAGCATTGATTAGAAATTATTAAATATTTATTTATGTATCACTCCTTCACCACCCTTTAATGAAATATTTATTATTAAAATTTTTAAAATATTGTTTTTGATTAAAAATATTTCTTAAAATACATATACATAATTCCTAAAATTAAATATTATATTTAAGTTGGGTAATTGTATGATTTTTTTTTTTTTGGATATTGTCTATTCATTCATTTGGATAAATTTAATGTCTGTTATCGAAAAATATATAAAAGTTGAGAAGATATCATATATAAGTCTGATAAAATGATGGAATTAATGCTTAATGGTTAACTACCAAGTTATTTAATGATGTTCACCACTCAAGATTACCAAATCATGAATTAGTTCTAAAAAAAATAAGTGTCAAGCACATTAAGGAATATTGATGTATTTACAATTTTATAATGGTATACCAGGTTAATAATGGTGAACTTGGTCTTAATTTAATTGGAGCTAAGGTTTTAATGGGAGTTAATTTAATCCAATGATGAAATTGATTCCATCTAATCATGGTACTTCAGTGAAATAAATAAATAAATAACAATTGATGTGATAAGAAAGAAAGAGAGATAAAAAGAAAAAAAATTAGGCCTGAAAAAATCTTATATATTTTAAAATTAAACTATTAAATACATAAATACATTACATGTTACAATAAAAAATATATATAAATAATAGGAATTTAAGTAAACACAAATGATAAGACAACCCTAAATATTTTAAAATAAATACAATAGGAATTGAAATCACCTAAATAGGTACTCCCTCAATTTCTTTTTATAAGACACATTTTAGAATTTTTTGTGTTCCTTTTTATAAGTCACTATACAATTTGAAAAAACATTTATTATAATTTTTCTTATTTACCCTTATTAACTTTAATGTCTTTCCAACTATCAAATGACAATGGAGTTAGTTAATAATATTAAATATGGACAAAATTAGAAAGTTAAACTATTTTTTAAAACTCAAAATAAACAACTAACTAGCGTTAGTTACTTTTATTGGTCTTTATGATTCAATATAGTGTGCCTTATAAAAAGGAACAGAGAGAGTATATTATATTTGTTTACAATTAAATGTATATAAATAGATTTTTCATTTTTTAAAAAAAAATAAGAAATGCGGAACACATTTCAGGACATATCGAATGAATTTAGTTTTATTTGATCATTTCACTCTATTAAAGTTTCAACAAAGACAATTTTCATTTTTCTTTGTTTTGTTGTGAGCAATAATAAAAATCAAAGTTAAACATTAATTGTCACACGTTGGTGTTTATTTATCAAAAGTCATTTTCTCTCATGATCAATTATATATTACTATATCTATGGTAAAGTCTCGACAAAGACTTATTATTGTTATATGTGATTATATTTTAAACGTTATAATTTGTCGAAAAATATAGTGTATAAAAGGATATTTCATAAAATATAAATGTTATGATATGATATATTTTACATTTATAATTATTAATGTTTGAAATTTGTTATTCCAAATAAATTTTATATGTTTATATATTTTTTTAAATTCTTTCTATATGAACAGATATAAATTTTAATATGAAAATAAAATCAATAATTATTATTATTTTTTAAAGTTTAAATATTTATATTAATTAAATTAAATATATTATAATATTCAATATAAATAATTTATTACAATAATAATACTTATGCATCGCATGGGTGGGACACTAGTTATATATATATATAATTATACTATAAATATTTATACAGTCTATTTAAATAAGTTGAGATTTACAACATAAAATCTTATTTTTTCTAATTTTTTGTGAATTTATTTAACTTGATTAGTAAATAATAAATGAAAAAGTATGTGAGGTAATTATTATAAATTAAACTTTCTATCATAATTACATTAACTAGCGGAAAGACAACACTTTCGTGCTTGTCTATCTACAATTTTTTTTTTTGGGAAAAACATAAATTTAATTTGTATATATATATATATATAAATATAAATAAATATAATTTACATGAATTAATTAAAATCATACAAATATAATAATTTATTTATAAAAGAATTAAACGAAATTAATAGTAACCTGAAAAGGAAAAGTATTTTAAGTATATTTTTTTATTATTAAACATTTTATTGTCAAATTATTATTTTTTAATTAACTCTAATAAATTCAACCTCAGAGTGAAGAGAGTTAAAAAATCATGGTCCAATGATTATATTCTTTAAGCAACTAAATATTAAATATTGATTATCCCTTGTTAAAGTTAAATTTTTAAAATTTTAATAGAAAGATCAAATATGTTTTTAGTCGCTCTAAATGAATGGAATATTGCATTTAATACTTGCAAATAATTTTTTTATTTACATACTTACAAATGTAATTTTTTTAATTCATCCCTAAGGTTTTCTTCTTCTTCCCCCTTCCACCCCCACCCCTCTCCCTCCTCCTCCTCCTCCTCCTCCTCCTCCTCTTTTTTCTTCTTCTTCTCCACATCAAAATCTGAGTAGCTTAATGATTGTGTGGCTCTTTAAAACAAATCACTCTTTCTTCTCTAAAAGAAAAAAAATCACTTGTTAATGGACTTGAATGGAGCACCATTGTCACATAGGAGGCTCCATCATCGCTGATTTTCACGTTCTTCAATCTGATTGGAATTTAACGCTTGCTTGAAGGTTTGAAACCTAAGCGCGCGAGGAGCAAATCGAGTGAGGCTTTTGGTGGTGGTTTAGAGTATTTGGATTTCTTTTCTAAGACTAGGATGGAAGGAGGATGGGAGGAGGGGGAGGAACACAAGGAGAAGGAGGGGAAGGGCGAAGGAAGAAGAAAAATAATCATTAGTGTTGACAGGTATATAATAATAAAGATGAATTAAAAAAAACTGCATTTATAGGGATGGAAGGAATAAAATTTTTTTGCGAGGACTAAAAGCAAAATTCATTCAACTTATTGGGACCAAAAACATATACCCTTAACAAAAAACATACCAAATAGTAGTAGGTCACAATGCAAGTGAAATATGATCATAGGCGAACTTTAGCTATAAGGTTATGGTTCAAATCATGAAGTCGCTACTTTTGGGACGATTTTATCTAACCATCACCCTCAGCTCAAGGGTTAAACTCACAACTATGAGGGATTCCAGGTCAAAAACAAAAAATATTAACAAAAAATAATACATGAAATGATTATTAAAAAATTATAAATAATATTATTAATATTCAATGTTCAATATTGAGGAGAGTTCAAATTACACCGGTGTAAGTTACACCAAGTATTATACCGCTAATAATTACAAATCGAATATGTTTTTTAGTAATCCAACCGTTAAATTGTAAAATTTTGACACTAATAACTTTTTTTTTGACAATTTTGACACTAATAACTTGATAATCAAATGATTGGATTTTTCATATATTTCTGTTGTGATTATTAAAAAATATTTGCTTTGATTTTATTTGTAATAAATGCTCTGATTTTATTTATAATAAAATCAATATCAGTATCAGATTATAATCAAATTTGATTTCTTATCAGATCTTAGGAAATAGGATAGTTATTTCTAATTGATTATGTTTTATTTACAGCAAATTGGTTTCTTTTTTTAGGACCAATCCTGCCTTTAAATTGGTGGCTGTATTTTTCAATTAGTAATCACAGAGAAATATTATTCTTCTCTAATCTTTTATGGTACCAGAGCTTCGTGCTTTGAACCTTTCCATTTCCCATGGTGAAAACGGCGATGACCGGCACTAGTACCCGTTCTCAGACCACAAAAGGTGAGCGCAGGGAGAAGGAGACTCCACCATGCGCGAACGACAATTTTCCCTAAAACCTGAATATTCCACTCACGGTGCACAGGCTCAATGGGAAAAACTATCTCGAATGGGCTCAATCCGTGAAACTGACAATAGAGGGAAGAAGCAGGTTGGGATACTTAACAGGAGAAGTGAAGAAACCAGAAAAGGATGACCTTTCTTGGGCAAAATGGAAGGTTGAAAACTCCCTCATAATGTCATGGTTGATCAATTCCATGGAGCCAGCAATTGGAAAGCCTTATTTGTTTTTATCTACAGCAAAAGAAGTCTGGGAAGCTGCTCGTGAATGCTACTCAGATTTGGAGAACTCATCTAAGATATATGATCTGAAAACTCAGCTGTGGCAATCCAAACAAGATGATCGAGATGTTACCACTTACTATAATTTGATGTTGACCTTGTGGCAGGAATTAGATCAATGCTATGAAGATGATTGGGAAAACCCCAAAGATGCAGCGCGATTTAAAAAAAGAGAAGAAAATGATAGAGTATATATGTTCCTTGCTGGCTTGGATAGAAGTCTAGATGAAGTAAGGGGAAGGATTCTTTCTCGAAGGCCTTTACCCTCCATTCGAGAAGTATTCTCAGAAGTTAGACACGAGGAAGCTAGAAGGAGGGTCATGGTACATGGATCTGAATCACCTATCACCCAGCAGATAGAAGGATCAGCCCTTGCAACAAAGGGGTTTGATTCTGAAAGAAAAAACCACGGTGTGATCACTGTAAGAAACCATGGCACACAAGAGAAACCTGCTGGAAGCTTCATGGAAAACCAACAAACTTTAAAAAGAAGTCTAACAGAGAGGGCAGCGCATTCCAAACCACCTCTGAGGAAATAAGGAGCTATCATCTTCTGCTGAAACAACTCCTTTCACAAAGGAACAATTGGAGCACCTGTACAAGATTTTTTCTCCCAAAATGACAGTAAATCCTTCTTGTTCTTTGGCCCAAAAAGGTACCCATCCCATTGCCACTCTCTGTAGTTCAGAAAATAATCTAAAACCTCTTTGGATCATAGACTCTGTAGCTACTGATCATATGACAGATTGCTCAAAAGTTTTTTCCTCCTATAGTCCTTGTGCAGGAAACAAAAAAATAAAAGTTGCAGATGGAACCTTCTCTGCAATTGCTGGAATTGGATCAGTTCCTTTGTCTTCTTTAACCTTACATAATGTCCTTCATGTGCCTAACTTATCATGCAATTTACTCTCTGTCATGCTATATTTGATTCCTCTGGTTGCAAATTTCAGGAATTGAATTCGAGGAGGATGATTGGCAATGCTAGAGAGATTGATGGACTCTATCTGTTTGAAAATGACAATGACTTGAGTAGACAAAATCAAAGTACTTGTCTCCATTCTAGCCTAGTTTCTAAGGCCAGTGAAGTTATTTAATGGCACTATAGGTTAGGCCATCCAAGTTTCAACTATATGAAACACTTGTTTCCTGAATTTTTTAATAAAAATGTGTCCTCTTTAAATTGTGAAACTTGTCAATTGGCTAAACATCATCGTTCCCCTTATTTATCACAACCATACAAATCATCCAGCCCCTTTACTCTTATTCACAGTGATGTTTGGGGCCCTAGTAGGCATTCAACACCTTCGGGTAAACGTTGGTTCATCACCTTTATTGATGATCATACTAGGATAACTTGGGTTTATTTGATGAAGGAAAAATCTGAAGTTGAATCTATTGTCAAAACTTTTTTAAAAATGATGACAACACAATTTCAAAAAAACAGTTCAGATTTTTAGAAGTGATAATGGTAAGGAGTTTTTTAACAAAAGCTTAAACAATTTCTTCATAGAGAATGGAATTGTACATCAAAGCTCTTGTGTGAATACACCCCAACAAAATGGGGGTAGCAGAGAGGAAAAACAAACACTTGCTTGAAATTGCTCGGGCTTTACTCTTTCAAAATTTTGTACCTCAATACCTTCGGGATGAAGCTATACTTACAACAGCCTATTTGATCAACAGGATGCCAAGTAAAGTTTTGGATTTTAAAACTCCTTTGGAGGTCTTCTTAAGCATCTTTCCAAAAAATAGGTTGCTATCAACCATACCTCTAAAGGTTTTTGGCTGCATTGTTTTCGTTCATAATCATGAACCAAATCAGAATAAACTAAGTCCTAGAGCAAAGAAATGTGTGTTTATTGGTTATTCTTCCACACAAAAGGGATACAAATGCTTTGACCCTAATTCTAACAAAATATATGTCACCATGGATGCCACCTTCTTTGAGTGTCAACCTTTTTTTACAACTCATCTTCAGGGGGAACACATGTGAAGATTCGACATAATTTTTTGAACTTGCAGATAACTCACCATTTGAGTGCATTTTAGTTGAAAATGAATTTGAAAATTTCAAGGATTGTGATGTTCCAAGTTCAAAAGATTGTGACGACATCATTGTGCCAAATAATGAGGATACTGAGGCCATAGGAACAGGTGGAAATAAGAAGCAAAGAAGCAGAAAAACATATTGATTTTGTCTACTCAAGAAAGAAGAAAGCTCAAGAAGATGAGTCCAAAGGTCATCCCTTGCATTACCAAGAATCCGAGGAACCACAAGGTAATACTCTTCCTGAAACTACACATATTGGCAACCAAAATTCCGTCAGTGAGTCTTCTATACTAAATGATTCTGATCTTCCCATTGCTATTAAAAAAGGTGTAAGGTCTTGCACCAAACATCCTCTGTCCAATTTTGTTTCATATGATAAACTCTCACCCTCTTTTCGAGCCTTTACCTCACAGCTGTCATGCAGGGAAATTCCAAATAATATACAAGATGCTCTAAGGGTTCCCGAGTGGAAGGCGGCTGTTTTAGAAGAAATGAAAGCTCTTGAAAAGAATCAGACCTGGGAAATGGTGGAGCTGCCAAAGGGGAAGAAAACAGTGGGATGCAAGTGCGTGTTTATAATCAAGTACAATTCAGATGGTACTCTAGAAAGATACAAAGCCCGCCTAGTTGCCAAGGGTTACACTCAAACCTACGACATTGACTACTCGGAGACTTTTGCACCGGTGGTAAAACTGAACACTATTATTGTCCTCCTATATCTAGCTGCAAATCTTGATTGGCCCTTACAGCAGCTAGATGTGAAAAATGCTTTCCTAAATGGGAATTTGGAAGAGGAAGTATACATGGATGCACCACCTGGATTTGAACAAGGGCACTATCCAAAGGTTTGCAAGCTGAAAAAGGCTCTATATGGACTAAAGCAGTCTCCTAGAGCATGGTTTGAAAGATTCACTAAATTTGTAAAGAAACAAGGATATTCCCAAGGCCAAACAGACCACACTATGTTTGTGATGCATTCAACTGAAGGGAAAATTGCTATACTTATTTTCTATGTGGATGACATCATCCTTACTGGAGATGATTTACAAGAAATGAGCCGGCTGAAAAAAACTCTCTCTACAGAATTTGAGATAAAGAATTTGGGATCCTTAAGATATTTTCTTGGGATGTAGGTAGCAAGGTCAAGGAAAGGAATTGTTCTCTCACAAAGGAAGTATATACTTGATCTTCTCAAAGAAACCGGTATGAGTGGTTGTAGACCGACTGACACACCCATTGACCCAAATAAAAAACTTGGAGATGGCAAGGAAGGGGATCCTGTGGACACTTCACGCTACCAAAGACTGGTTGGGAAACTGATTTACTTGTCTCACACAAGGCCTGATATTGCTTTCTCTGTAAGTTTAGTAAGTCAGTTTATGCACTCTCCCCATGAGGAACATCTTGATGCAGTTTATAGAATCCTATAAGGTATTTGAAGAGTACACCGGGTAAAGGTCTGTTATTCACAAAAACCACTCAGCAATCAATTGAAGCCTATACTGACGTTGATTGGGCAGGTTCAATCATTGATAGGAGATCAACTTCGGGCTACTGCACTTTTGTATGGGGCAATCTTGTCACTTGGCGAAGCAAAAAACAAAGTGTGGTTGCTAGGAGTAGTGCTGAAGCAGAGTACAGGGCAATGGCACAAGGAATTTGTGAAATGATTTGGCTAAATGGAGTTCTTGAAGAATTAGGAATAGCCATCAATCTACCCATGAAGTTATACTGTGATAACAAGGCTGCAATCAGCATTGCTCAAAATCCAATCCAACATGACACGACTAAACATGTGGAGATTGATAGGCATTTCATTAAAGAGAAGTTGGAAAATGGGGCAGTTTGCATGCCTTTTGTCCCAACTTCACAGCAAGTGGCGGATGTTCTTACTAAAGGACTCTTCAGAAATAACTTTGAATTTCTTGTAAGCAAGTTGGGTATGATAGATATCTATGCACCAACTTGAGGGGGTGTTGTGATTATTACAAAATATTTGCTTTGATTTTATTTGTAATAAATGCTCTGATTTTATTTGTAATAAAATCTGTATCAGTATCATATTATAATCAAATCTGATTTCTGATCAGATCTTAGGAAATAGGATAGTTATTTCTGATTGATTCTGTTTTATTTACAGCAGATTGGTTTCCTTTTTTAGGACCAATCCTGCCTTTAAATTGGTGGCTGTATTTTTCAATTAGTAATCAGAGAGAAATATTATTATTCTCTATTCTTTTAATTCCAAATGTATATATAACGTTAATCTTGAGACATCTTAATGACATATCAAATAATTTCGGATTAATGTAAAATTTTATATGTATGGTCTATATGATAGTAACTTTCAATTCAACGGTAGATTATTTAATACAATGATCCGTTAAAAAATTATTCAATTGTGTAATACTTGATGTAACTTACACCGGTATAATTTGAACTCTTATCGTATTCTAAAATCAATATAAAAAACCATAAAGTAAATCAAAACGCACAGGTTTACACTAAAAGAAAGAATTAATCATAAATTTTTGTGAGTTAAGTTAATAATTTTTTAATTTGCTAAACCGATAAAGCAAATTAATGTTTTGATTCAATTTTTCAGTTAAGATATTTTTTAATTTGCTAAACCGATAAAGCAAATTAAGTTTTTTATTCAATATTTCTGTTAAGTTAAAAACGTTAAAAAACAATTAAATTTAAACAACTTTTTAATGAACATGAGATTCACTTTACAAATTGATTTAAAAGATTTTTTTATAATAAATTTTCGATCATAACATTCATTTCTAAATCAAATATTATTAATTTTAAATATAATCATTATTATCGAAATATGTCAAACCAACCAAACATGTGTAAAGATTTGAGAGTATAATATTAGAATTGGGATAATGTTACGGTACGGAGACCTAACAATTACACATTGATTACCAATATGACTGCCTCCAAATTTATCTGATATCTCATATGTGCAGTTCAATTACATAACTGTTCCTCATCTTTTATTTTATTAGCTAGTACTTTCCTATACTGTTATTATGTTAGACCGGTGAATTATTTAATGATTAAAATATTATTATTAAGATTGGTTTATTGGTTAGCAAAAATTTAGCAAATCTCTACTTTTTACGTTGTGAAATTGTGATTATAAGATACATCAACCGCACATATTTACATGAAATACAAATTACACTGGTTTACCAATTACCACACATTACTGGTGCATCAATCATTTTGCCTAATAGTTAGCTCCAGATGTTCATAAACATGAGTAATTCAAGAAGCACATGTGTAATATATACACAGTACACAATAATGGTACCATTTCTAAAGCAATTCACAGAATGCAAAAGAATATCACTTATGCCAATAATGTAAAACTATAAATAAGCCATCTAGAAATTCATTACACAAAATAACATATACAAATGCTATTAACTCTTATAGAAAACAAACTCTATTACAAAGAGAGAAGGCAATTTTTTGGTAAAATAGAAGGTGTGCTAGCAACTGCGTAAGTTGTTGATTCTATTCTGATGCTGTTTTCCTCAAAATATATGTTATTTAAACAAGAAAATAGATTAATTTTGCACATAACTGCCTCTCATTCCATATAGTAATTTAACAGTGAACAGCATGGACTAAAATAATTTATGCAATAGTGTTGCCACTGTTCTGCAGAAACAGATATGGAAAGAGAACCCCAAAAACAACATGAAAAAGAAAATGCAACTACCAGAACTCTAGCATCTCTGTATACATGAGGCTGATAACAAGATAAAAAGTAATGAACCAATTAACACTATGATAGTGCTCCCTAACAAGTTACTCGTAATTCTCCACATCAAGTACCCGATTGCAGATAAAGATTTCCTTATCAATGCTTCTGGGTTTTACCAATCCAGAGCATGGAAAGATACAGTTTGTGTCAACAGGGTGTCCATCAATTTACCTGGCAGAACATGTATGATTAAACAAATTTTCTAGACTCTCCTCTCAGTTCTCTTCTTACAAGCTCCAGAATCTCAATAATCTGCAAAATCAATGGCTAATTATCAAAATAGTTTCATATTAACTTATGGAGATCAATCAGTACACAATATTTTATTGATGAAAAAATCATCTCAATAAAAATGGAAATGAGAAGTTTGAGATGATTTCTAACTGCTGCTTCCACAATTTCTAACTGATTAGAGGCCAGAGCACTTTGAATAATTACGAAGTGTTGGAAATGAGAAGTAATGAGAATCAAATCAATTAATGAGAAATAAATAATTTCTATAAAATTTGCACCGCAAGATTAAGAATTTTGAGTCATCTTGACCGTTGCGGAGAAGTATAATATCCGTGTGCTCTCTTGAATAACCATCCCGCGCTCGCCACGTGTCGGTTGGCAATGGGTTTCGTCGAATTACGTTTTGGAACCTTTCCAACTATAAAATAAGCAAGCACTTAGTTCATTTTTATTCAACAACCACCGTTTAGGTTAACCCTTGACCTTCCACCACCGCAACATGCAACCCCAGTGTCAGTCACCACCGACTCTCCATGACGAACTCATCGGGAACATCCTATCGTGGCTTCCGGTTAAATCTCTGATGCGATTCCGGTGCGTTTGCAAGTCATGGAAGTCCCTCATCTCCGATCCCCAATTCGTGAAGCTACACCTTCGCCAATCGTCCGCTAAAAATGGCGATCTTCCCCACCTCCGATTAGTGTTTGAAAGAAAAATTGACAATACGGATAATAAAATTGTTTCATCATGCTCCTACAACGAGTTAATTGAAAACCCTACAACTGTTGTCAATCGACAAAATTCTAACTTTCGATTGAAGAACAAGTGTCGTGCCATTGGTACCTACAACGGGTTGATCTCTTTTGTTGGTGTTGAATTGGGCGAAGGCAAGGAAGATGAAGACCGCTGTTGGGTTCGATTTTGGAATCCAGCTACAAGGTCTAAATCTCCCAAGACGCCATATTTATATCACCCAGAAATTGAACCTGTTACTTTTGGGTTTGGGTATGATCCTTCAAGTGAAACTTACAAGGTGGTGGCTTTGCTTTTCAGTGTTGACGACGACTACCACCCTCACCCTGTGAAAGTTTACAACATGGGAAGTGATAATTGGAGAAGCATTCCAGTGTTTCCAATTTTCCCCTCTCCATTCTGTTCTGATGGAATTTATCTAAATGGTGCTCTTATTTGGTCAGGGCATCACTACATGAGTCATTTAGATCGTGCTGGTGATTGGGATAAATTTGCTATTGTTTCGCTTGATCTAGCGACTGAAACATATACAGAATTGCTGGTGCCTCCTCTTGAAATGCCATCCGCTTTAATGCCATCTCTTGATCTTTTGAGGGATTGCTTGTGTGTTTCTCACGTGAAGAACCGCACCCATTTTGTGCTTTGGCAGTTTGGAGTTGACAAGTCCTGGACTTGTCTGTTGAATGTAAGTTATGAATATCTTTCAACTCCCAGACATTCTTTGAGGTGTGTATTGTGCATGTATGGGAATGGTAATATCTTGATGTTGATAGAAGACGAAGTAATTCTCTATGATCTGACAGAGAATAGAGTTGAACTGCGTGTTGAAATTCCTACCAATATATATTGTTATCCTGATAAGAATTACATTGAAAGCTTGGTTTCACCTTATGGAAATTAAGTTAGTTTGCTACGATTTGAATGTCACTGTCAGACTTCAATGATAAATCGTGTGTGCTAGTTCATATTGTTGTCAGACTTCAATGCTTTAAGTAGTGCATCATTGACTAGTTTATTGGTTTGTTATCAATTGTTGATGGATGGTGAGACCAAAATCTAATGATTCAATGAAGTTGTTTTGATTACAAATTTTATTTATTTTGCGCTAGATGATTATTTCTCTTATTCCATATATGAAGTTGATTGTTCCGTGCATATTCTATGCCTTACACAAGTTCTAAAACAAAATGCTTATTTTGCCCTAAAACTTCATTACAGGTATAAAAATCAGTATGTTTTAGTCTAATCTCTTAAATTGTATTTGAACCGTCGAAGATCTTATAAATGATTTGTTTGCTTATTGTACATAGTACAAAGAAAATGAAAATATTTGAAAAGCAAAATTAAGTCAAGAAATGTTAATAAGATCTCTAGATTTGCTTAATAATAAATGATTAACCGAATCACACAACTGCATAATTATTTACCACTCACGCCATCTACTTTATCAATTGTTATTCACTAAAATCTCAACTTGTTTGACTTTTCAACAAATCTCTTAAAACTATAAGTTGTCGTCTATTTTTACTTTGGACCATTGTCATCGTTTTATGATATGCGAGCATCTTATGATATATGATGTAGCAATAGCAAATATCAAATTTACCTATTTATCATCACATATGACAACATTTGATTACAAATTCTGACCTTCTGATGGGTGCCTTACATTTATATAATTATATTATATATTCTTCTTTTGCTGCACACTGATTTTTCCTAGTTATATGAACAATATTGTATTATAGGCATAACTCATGAGTAGCAGGTTTTATTTTCGAATAGGTAATCTAAATCCTAAACATATCCTGCCAATGCCTATTGTTTATACTTTATACACATTCTTTTACTAACCTAAGCCAATAAACTATCCCCCCTTTCTTTATGTGCTTGCATGCCCTTGTTAATTTTATTGTGAGCATAGGGGGATAAAAAGGGACTAGGGAGTAATTTGATTAAAGCATTCTGTTTGACTTAACACTTCACAATCAGTTAAATAACTTAATGAGCTTTATCCACATCACTTGGACCAATTCGGAGACTCAAATTAACACCCTGAAGCTCTTGATTCAGATACATAAGGTGAGAGTGGGAGTGAGACCTTGGGTTATGAAACATATTGAAAGGCATGTGTAGGTGCAGGTGCATGTTCAGGTTGGTTTCTAAGATTATCAGTTAAGGGAATCAAGCATGTGGTCAGGTGCAGCGGAAATAAATGGATTATCAGCAAAAAGGTATTGAAACGAAAGGTCGTACTTTATAAGGATTATAAACGAGGCAAGTGTAGCCACGTCTCTATTGGTATCCACGCCAACAGCCGAACTAGGAAACCCTCCTCAGCTCTACTAGTAGCCTTAGAAAGTAAGAAGCGATTGCTCATGTGTCTCTGGATAATGCATCTTATGCTCTATTTATAGAGTGGTGGCTAGGGTTTTACCCCTTCACTCACTTAACTCTCACACTTATGGGTCTGGCCCATTATGTAATAGTTCTAATTTAATTTAATTAGAATTATTATCCTTTCCTAGTGGCTTGTTGTATGCGTGTGACCCAATAGGCTTTTAATATTTGGTTATAATATTAAAACAAAACCTTTTTATATTTAATATCATAAATAGTGAGCGGTATCTAGCAACACATCACTATCCAAATATTGAGTTTATCAATAACTTTGATAAATCCTATTTTATGATAATAATTTATATAATCTGTCCCTTTGTCCAAATATCTAATTGAACACAAGGGCATGGATTGTTTCAACCTTGTATAGTTCAATTATATATTTTCTTGATCCCCAAGTAGACTGTACAGAAAATAAACATCTCATGTATATCCTCTTGAGCATGGCCATGCATTTTGCAGTCTCACTTTATCAAGAGGCCTACAGATATAACTCTTGTTACATAGGAGGGACAAATCCCATCTAGGGCACTCACATTCCACCACATAATTTATTATATGTCCAAAAACCAACTTTATGATTACCCTGTTACAGGTAACGTTTGATGATAATTAAAACATATAATTTCTTATGTAGGAATCGTAGTGATTTCAGGTCGAAGGACTTCATATAACATTTATCAATTTAAGAAACGTTCATGACACTTATGTAACAACCCATGCAACGTTCTTAAGGTGGGTCTGTTCAGTACACCATTACTCTTAATGTGTACCTATGTGAGCACATGATATCTCATATCCATGATCTGTGAGATGTGATCATCAATGAACTCACATACTAGTCTAAATGCATCTTTGTCCTAAGATGATACTTGACTAGGGACTATTTAAGAATAGTTATTCATAAGATCTCACGATCAAGTCATCTACTTGATTTCTTATAAAGTTTAAGCTTACTATTCTACGGATAATAATTATATTCTAAAAGAATAAGTTTGCCTTTATAAAATAACATGATACAAGTGATAGATGTTCATAAATATATATAAGTCTCTAGTGCATATTCCTAATAATTAGGTGCCAGTGGTGGATGAAAATACATGTTTTGATTCAATGAAGTTGTTTTGATTACAAATTTTATTTATTCTGCGCTAGATGATTATTTTTATTATTCCATATATGAAGTTGATTGTTCCGTGCATATTCTATGCCTTACACAAATTATAAAACAAAATGCTTATCTATTCTATTTACTACATAGAAAATTGTTTACATTCTGGACACGTGTCACCTCCTGAGTGAAAATTTTCCCGCTGAAAAAATTTCTCTTTTTTCATCTCCTGAAAATGTTTACAATCTCTGTTTTTTCTGATCCCAACTTTCTTTACTCTTCTCAAAATTTGAATTTGAAATCCTTTGTTCCTCTATCTCATCACATTTCCAATTCCCTCCATCTCTTTATTCTCTCACTTCTCCTCCGCCTTTACTTTCGTCTTCCCTCTTTCTAAATCTGTGTTAACCTCATCTTCCTCTCGTAATTTGATTCCGCTCTCATTTCTCTTTCATCCCTTAATTGCTTTGGAAGACCCTCCTGAAACGACAAAGCTAATAGTGGTGAAGAACACACTGGTTTACAAGGTTGTGGAGGAAACACAGTGGGAGACGCTGAAGCCTTGTGTGAAGGGTATGAATGTGTGGAGAGCCCTGCTTCTACTTTGGTCTCTACGCTTCAGGCCCCAACTAGAGAATTGGTCATGGTTCTCAATACACATGTGAAGAATCTCGAAGAACAGGCACAGGGTGTTGCCCAATAGTCAATAGATAAGTTTAATTTCACTTTTATTTTTGTTTTTAATTTTTTTATATATATGCATTTTGTTTATTGTATTTGAGTTGGTGTGTTCCCCCTGATTATGTGTACATTGATGTGTCTTGCATTCGTGTTTTACTTGCTCTATTAGTTTTATATCTATTATTTCGATATTCCGCATAATTGTTTTAAACCCTCTTCTTCATCAATGTTTCTTCCTGGAGGATTTTGTAAAATACTTTGTTTTTTTCTAAAAATACAGAACAAGATTTAAGCAATAGATTTATTATGAGGAAATATACATTCTTCTTTTGAATGTTTATGGTGTTGTTTTCATGGTATAGTTTGAATTTTTAAAGGAGGGGGAGTACATGTCCAATTTCTGAATTTTTAGCTTTGATATATGGATATTTTTTAGCTTTTATTTTCTATTTCTCATAATTATCTATGAATTAGTGTTGTACCCAGCTAATAACATGAATTTTCCATGTGTTTCAAGAAATGCATTCTGTTGTAACTCAATCTACTTACTCTCTCACATATAGGACATGCATTTGTGTCACACTCAATCAAGAAATGCATTTGTTATGGTTTCAAGAGGAACATGAAAAAGTTTAATATACTTGCTTTTGCTTTTATTATGCTTAGATTGCTCATGGAAAATTCCAATGTACATGAAAAAAGTTTTCGTAAATCATTTTTCATTCTCACATTTGTTGGGTTTATGACTTTAGACATAGCTTACAAAGCTGAGTTATAATAGGGGACTGGATGCTTTCATTTTTATTTCCATATGCTAGCTGCTGAAATTAAGTTTTTGGGATGATTAGTTAGTTATGTTTACGTTTTCCCTCTCTTGCTACCAATCCTATTTTTATAACTTGATATGGAACGGGATTTTCCTGGAAGTGTGTTATTAAGCCCAAATATGGAATAATTTATTTCTAGGTGGATGGTTAGTTATGTTTAAACTTTTAAGATAAGACCAAACTTAGTCTTAATGGATTATCTACTTTCTAACACCTGAGCAATGGTATCTACTATCTAAGATGCAACTATATTCTTTGCAAATAAATTTTATGCCACAATAGTTCTTTTGTGAAAAAAGAAAATGCAAAGTTCTGGTACAATGAAATATTTAGGAGAAATTAAAATAGGAACATAATTTTGTCTCCAAAGAGCCTTCCAGTACAGTCCCCTTGCATATTAGCCATGTTTTAATCAATCATGTGCCTGTGTGACTGTATAATCTACGGACATGAGCACCTTTAAATTTTTTTTTTGAATGCATGACTGTTGAAAGGTGAAACATTTCCTCACCTGAGCTTCAGTTCAATAGTTAACTGTTGTTGATAAAATTGAAGAACACATGGAGTTATGCAACAGATAATTTCCTCTTTATCTTGCAAACTTTAGTTGAAGCACCCTATGTAGAATTTGCTTAAAGCACTGCATGTAGTTTTCTTCTGTAAGGAAATTCAGGTGTCATGGTTAACTGAAAGAGTTGAAATTTTAATCCATGGTTCTTCTGTTCCTGGCAAGTCCTTACAATTACCTTATAGGAACTTTTGTATGCACTTCTTTATATGGTTTCCTTACTTTGCTATCCAAGTCAGTTACATGGAGATAATGACTTTTTCTCCCACAAATCTTTTTTCCCTACTACACAAGAATCAGTTTATGCTAATTGCCAACTGCCCGGGATACTCTAAGTTGCTTAGTTTCAGCTGGATTCTGTGATTGCCTATTTTGCTCATATTTTTCTGAGTTTGAGAGGTTATTTATAGCATTGGTATAGCATAGTGTTGGCAACTTTGTTATGGTTTCAAGTTGAACATTAAAAAGTTTAATATACTTGGTTTTGCTTTTCTTACTGCTTAGATTGCTCACATTTTCTAAGGTTGGGTATAGTGTCCACTAGACAGTAATAGTTAGCTTGGGTCTTTTTAAAGCATTGTTTCCTTTTTGTTTAAAACATCGTTTGCTACATGTAGATATTGAAGTAAATCAAGTATATTCTGCCATGTTTAAATGGAAGAATTTGTTTTATAGATGTGGTCTCTAATATGTAATGCGCCTTAACATTCATGATCTAAATTGAGTTCATGTGTTTGTAGAACATAATGTAGTGTAGGTTGATTGATTTAACTCTTTGTTCATTTTTGGTTTTTTGTTCCTTTTTGGTTTTTAGTTAGGAAGGACTACAAGATTTCTAAAATGGGGTCAAATGCACTTAATGTGGAATTGCAGTGTTATTCTTCCCTCACAGTCACATTACCCCATGCCTTTGATGAAGATCAACCTAAGGCATCAGGTAAAAGTACTTTGGTTTATGAAAGGGAATATATACAAAGAGTTCTAATTATATAGAGAATTAATGAATGTTCTGAGGCATCACATAAAAATATTTTGGAGGCCAGCGAAGCTATTATCTTAAGCTTAATTTGCAGCTTGGCATCGGGTAAATTAGTTGAACAAACGTTTATAGTGACCCTTTCTAAATTATTTTGAAAAGTTGATAGTTATGTTAACATTCCCAGGTGTACTGTTGGAAAAATCACACCTGTGCCTGCACGTGAAGTTTGATCATCACGAAGCATATTCAGAAACATATGTTCTATTCAGATAAAGCTAAGATATTTAGATTATCTCTAATAAACTTAAATCTATCTTCAACTAAAGGATTTGTGAATATATCAGCCCATTGATGATCAGTGTCAATGAACTGTATATCAAAAACTCCTTTTTGAACATAGTCTCTAATAAAATTATGCTTGATTTCTATATTCTTTGCCCTAGAATGTTGAATGGGATTCTTAGAGAGGTTAATTGCACTAGTATTATCACACATGACATGAATGCAGGATACATTGATATTAAAATCTTCTAATTGATACTTCACCCATAGCAGTTGTGAACAACAACTGGCTGCAGCGATATACTCAGCTTCTGCTGTTGAGAGTGCTATGGTGCTTTGCCTTTTGCTGGACCAGCTTATCATATTATCACCAATGAAGTGACATCCTCCACTAGTTGATTTTCTTTCAATTCTATCTCCGGCAAAGTCAGCATCACAGAATCCAACTATCCTGCAATCTTTACTCTTCTTATAGCAAAGACCAAGATTAGTAGTACCATTTAAATATCTGAAAATTCTTTTCACAGCTTTGTAGTGAGTAATTCTTGGATCCGATTGAAATCTGGCACAGATACAGACACTGAACATGATATCAGGTCTACTGGCTGTTATATACAATAATGACCCAATCATTCCTCTATACAAAGTTTGATTTACTGGTTCTTCCCCTTCATCCTTGTTTAACACAATAGAAGGATGCATAGGAGTTGCCATGGTTCTTCCCCTTCATCCTTGTTTAACACAATATGTTTCTGAATATGCACCCTAAACCCAATCACCAATCTCAAACTGGACATCCCTTCTATGTTTTTCTGAAAACTATCTCATCTGATCTTGTGCCTTCACTAGATTAGTCTTCATATCATGCAGAATTGTATCTCTCTCCTGTGTCATTTTGTTGACCTCTTCTACTGCTGTGGGAATGATTGTCCCTTTCAACAAAAGTGGTGGGTCGCGTCCATATAAGGCCTTGAATGGAGTGAGATGAGTAGAAGCATTATAATTGGTGTTAAACCAGAATTCTGCCCAGCTTAACCACTTAGGCCATTGCTTAGGTTTACTCCCAAATAAACATCTCAAATAAGTCTCCAAACATTTATTCACAGCTTCTGTTTGACCATCTGACTGTGGGTGATATGTTGAACTGAATTTCAGTTTTGTTCCAGCTAACTGAAAAATTTCAGTCCAAAAATGACTCAGAAAAATTTTATCTCGGTCAGATACAATGGTGGTAGGAAAACCATGTAATTTGACTATCTCCTTGAGGAAGACTTCAGCTACATCCTTTGTAGTATATGGATGACATAAGGCCAAAAAATGAGCATATTTGGTGACTCTATCCACTACTACCAGAATGTTGTCCTTACCTTGGGCCTTAGGGAGACCTTCAATGAAATCCATGGATATATCTGACCAAACCTGTGTTGGGATGGGTAATGGTTGTAGAAGGCCAGCTGGAGTCAGAGCTTGATGTTTATTTTGTTGACAAACTATACATGCAGCTATATACTGTTGCACATCCTTGCGCATCCCTTCCCAAAATACCAAAGCAGCTATTCTCTTGTAGGTCCTGAAGAAACCTGAGTGACCTCCTACTGCTGAGTTGTGAAATTCAGCAAGTAGTGACTGAATCCTTGGAGACCCCTTAGGTAGAACAAATTTCCCCTTATACAGCAATTTCCCATTCTGCCACATGAATCCAAGATGAGAGTTTGGATTCTATAGAAGGTCTTGAATTACCTTCTTCAACTTAGGGTCAGATTGAACTTCATCCATCCAATCTTCTAAGTCCTGAAACTGGACTACAGAAATAGCTGAAAACATCATCTTCCTTGATAAAGCATCTGCTGCTCCATTCTCACAACCAGGCTTATATTTGATTTCGAAATCAAATCCTATCAGTTTAGAGGTCCATTTTAGTTGCTCATCATTTAGCAAACGCTGATCAGTTACAAACTTTAAGCTCCTCTGATCAGTATAAACCACAAAATGACACCCCATCAAGTAATGTCTCCATTTTTACACAACCATAACTATGGCCATTAGTTCTCTCTCATAGACTGATTTTTTTTGGGCCTGGTCTGATAGTTTTTGACTAAAAAATGCTACAGGTCTGCCTTCCTATAGCAAAACTGCTCCTAATCCCTTGCTGGATGCATCCGTCTCCACCGTGAAGGTTTTTGAAAAATCAGGAACTGTTAGGATTGGCAGCTTGGCCATCATGGCTTTTAGATCATCAAAAGCCTTCTGAGCCTCTTCATCCCAATTAAACCCATCCTTCTGTAGGAGCTGAGTTAGAGGCCTTGCAATGCTGCCATAATTTCTGACAAACCTTCAATAATATCCAGTGAGGCCTAGGAAGCCTCTAAGTGCCTTCACATCTTTGGGTATTGGCCAAGACATCATGACTTCCAGTTTCTTTGGATCAGCTGCTACTCATTGAGCGGAAATTACATGGCCTAAATACTCAATCTGAAATTGGCCAAAACTACATTTCTTCTTGTTCGCAAACAACATGCTTCTCCAACGTTTTTAGAACCACCCTAAGGTGTTTTTCATGATCCGCCTCACTCTTGCTGTAAATCAGGATGTCATCAAAGAAAACTAGCACAAACTTCCTTAGAATGGCCTTAAAATGTCATTCATTAGAGATTAAAATGTGGAAGGAGCATTAGTTAAGCCAAATGGCATAACTACAAATTCATAATGGCCATCATGTGTTCGAAAAGCAGTCTTGGGAATGTCTTCTTCTTTCATCTTGATTTGATGATATCCGGATTTGAGATCCAATTTGGAGAAGATAATGGCACCTCCCAACTCATCTAACAATTCATCAATCACCGGTATTGTGAATTTATCCGGGGTTGTAATCTTATTTAGTGCCCTATAATCAACACAAAACCTCCATCCTCCAGAATAATGGGACTAGAATAGGGACTCACACTTGGCCTTATAACTCCAGACAGCAACATATCACTTACTAATTTTTCAATCTCATTCTTTTGGTAGTGAGGATACCTGTAAGGGCGTAGATTAGGAATTTGGGCTCCTTCCTTCAGCACTATGGCATGATCATGTCTCCTTGAAGGGGGTAACCCTTGGGGTTCTTGAAACACTACCTCAGCCTCCTCCAAAATCTTCTGAATTCCAGCTGGAATACTGGTGGTGTTGTCTGGTTCCTGAGTTAATTTTTGCATTCCAGGAAAAAACCTTGGACTTCATCCTGTAATGCTCGAATTATTGACTGAAATGATGCTTCAGTTCAGGACAAGGTTGTTTCTCCTTTCAAGACCATGGTTCCTTGGCTGGTAGGCAACTTTAATGTGAGATCCTTAAAGTTGGCCGTGATGTCTCCCAGTTCAGCCAGCCATTCCATCCCCAACACCACATCAACCCCTCCCAATTCAAAGACAAAGAAGTCTTGCTGAATCTTAAGACTCTGAATTTGTAATACTAGCTTTTGGCAAACACCACTACATCTTATTTTTCGCCCATCTCTAACTTCTACAGTATAGGTTGTTGTTTCCGTAACTGGAATTAATCATTTTCGAACTAAGGCAGAAGAGATGAAATTATGGGAAGCCCCACAATCCACCAGAACAGTTACCTTCTCTCCCTCAATATCTCCCCATATCTTTATGGACTTTTTGGAGGTTAGTCCTGTTATGCTATACATGGACAGCTGCAATGTCCTTAGATCTATCTCTTCTTCTTGGCTTTCTCTTAATTGGCTCCCCCCTTCTTCTTCGTCCCCCTCTTCCTCCTCTTCTTCATTCAAGATTAGTACCTGAAGATGCTTGCTCCTGCATATATGCCCTGGTTCAAATTTTTCATCACATCTGAAACAGAGTCCCTTTCTTGATTTTTCTTGGAATTCTGCATCTGTTAACTTCTTGAAGCCTTTTCCTCTGAATGAGCCAATAGATTTCAGACTATTGGATTCAGCAGCTGAGTTGCTACCTCCAGCTGAACTAGCTCCTCCAATTGGGTGATTTCCTCCAGCTACGTTATTCCCCCTATTCCATGTTACCGTTCTTGCTGGTTGATAACTTCTTGGGCGATTTCCTCCTTTATCATTCCACCCCTCTCCATTATTTATCACCTTGTTCTTCTCATCAATTCTCTGGGCATAGTCCATCAACTCCGATAAGGACTCCACCTTATACAATTTCAGTTCCGCCTTAATCACATCCTTCAACCCATTCAAGAAAATGCCTTTCAAGTAATCTGGGTCGGTTCCCTTGAGAGGCCCAACATATAGCTCAAATTTTTCTCGGTAATCTTCCACTGATGAGCTTTGTTTGAGACCCAACAGCAATTCATATGGGTTTTGGGTCATAGAAGGTTGAAACCTTCTTATAACAGCCGTGCGAAACTCCTCCCATGTGTGGCTGATCGCGCAAAACTCCCACCATTGGAACCAAGTCAAAGCTTTTCCCTCAATAGCCACCATCACAGCCTGTAAACGTTCTTGCTCCATAACTCCCTTCAAATTGAAGTATCTCTCCACCCGATTGACCCACCCATATGCGTCTTCCCCAGAAAAAATGGAATTTCTAGTCTCCTCCACCGGTCCTCCATCGATCCATTCCTCAGGCCGTTTCCTTCTCCAAGATTTCCTCCGTTGCCACTTTCTCCGGTAGGATTTGTTTTCTGTTGCAGTGTCCGGTTAACGTTCTGCATCATCTCCAAAAGGCTTTCAAACCCCTTCTCCAAGCTATCCAATCGAGCTTCCATTCTTGTTTGTACCATGAACAATTTTCCCAAGAAACGAGTGCTCTGATACCAGTTGTAAGAACTGAATCAAATGGGAATTGTATTGAATAGAAAACAGAGAGAATTTACAGATTCGTTAGGGATTCGAGAGCCTAACCTCTCCCAACCAGTTCCTACTATTTTCCTACCCATTCTCCTCTGATTTCCTCTATTTAAAACATCCCAATAGTTAACCATAACTGAATTAGTTATTCAATTATTGTGCCTGACTTATTCCTTTATTGCGCCTAACATACCTCTTCTTTATTGGAGGTCTGATCCTAACACTATGCCTTTATAACTGAAATGAGTACAATGAGCTGAGTAGCATGTCTTGGTATCTTTTCAATATGGCTACAATATAATTGATTTTATTTGAAAATTATAAGAGGTGAAAGCATTAATTATCTTCTCTTCAATTTTAATTTTTGATGGTTTAGTTTATGCAATGGTTTGTGAATCTTGCATTACTGAAGTGGCAGCAAACTGCAAAACACTGAAAACTCTATTGATAATGACCAAACCGATGATAGTCCAATCCTTTAAAAAAAAAGAAATACTTTCAGGTCCAAATGTAACCATGATGTTAAAGAATGTTAAAATGATATGAATTATGATTATATTGGCATATCAGTTGCACCAAAAAAGAATGCTTGGTCAGGGTTATGCTTAGCATAGAAGTTCAAATCTTTTCTGATCTATGCATTGATAAAATTGACACAAACAATCCAAGATTTCCAAACTAACACTTTGTGCATTTAATGTTGTTGAAGGTCTAATACATGTAACTAATTCATGACCCCTCCGGTAATGCACATGTAGTTTTATCTTCTTTCTCTGGATAATTAAAGAAGCATAAATTTCAGGAATTTGAGAGAGATGTTCAAGTTAGATGCTGCAGAGTATATGATGTCCATTTGTGGAGATAGTGATCTAAGGGACTTATCTTCTCCTGGAAAAAGTGGCAGCATCTTCTATCTATCTAAAGATGATAGATTTGTTATAAAGATACTGACAAAATCAGAACTAAAGGTGTGTAGTCACTTGAATTTACTTTTTGCATCGTGGATCAATAAATATTTCTATATTATTACTTTTTATTGAATTCATATGCCAGTTTATGAATTTGGCTTTATTAAGTTCTGCAGTGTGATAAATAAACATATTAGAAGAGTTATGGATGGATAAAATATGATTCCACTGATACCTTCCATCCAGCTGGCAATATTACTTGCCAGTGCAACTACTTTGACATTAATTTTGAAGTCAGTTTCATGAAATAGATTGCCAAAATGATAGCAAATAGATGCTTATTTTTCTATCTCTCATACTCCATAGTGAATTGATTTATGACAGTGAATCAAATTATATTTTTCACCATACAGAGGATAGCATAACTTGATTCTGTCCCTTCTCTTGCCAATTATAACCTGTCAAACATTATATAAAGTAAGTTGTAACTTACAAGCAGGAAAAGGATTGGAAATGTCTGATCTTAAAAGGGAAAATGAGTAAAAAGTTCAATATACTGGAAAGGGTTAAAATAAGGTTATAGAAGATGTATGCCTCTTAACAAATATTCTGTTTCAAAACTTTCATTATATATTAACAAACATGGCTTAGTTTCTATACACTTTATATCACAAATAAAACTTTTCCCTCCCTTTCTTTCACATGTGTTGGTCTTTGTGAGAAGGTAAAGTTAGTAAATAGTATCAGTCAGCTTCCCTGATTATAGCTTTTCTGGTTATGTTAAGGAAGAATGTTACACATGATTATGTACACACATGGTGTTGCATTTAGAGAATTAGAGATAGCTTACACATGTGCACCCTAAAGAGTACATATAACAGAAAATCAAATCAAATACAAGAGCACCATGGTGTTGATGTCCCAATCTCTATTTTGTATAAGATACACCAAATTGATTGATCTAATACTTACATGGCTATTTTCCTTTTTTTTTTATATTTATATATAATGGCATGGCCATTTTACAATCCAATTTTTTTTACACTGTGATATAAGGTATATTTCTCGATTGTAAATTAAATTAAAGGACGTTGCACTGTTGTTATAATAACATCTTTTTTTTAACTTTACAGAAATCTTTGTCTGCAACATCTCAATATGACCTGCATTGTTAGAATGTCTAACTCTTGCCAAGCGGTTGTCTCTAAATGATCTATCATCTCACGCGCTGAGTGAGGGACAATTCTCCACCACAAAAGTGATGAAGCATATTAAACTTACCCTTCCCATTTCTTGCGGAAACTAGATGAATTGAGCTAAAAAGCAGATTTCCACAAAAGTGATGAAGCATATTAAACTTTCCCTTCCCATTTCTTGCGGAAACTAGATGAATTGAGCTAAAAAGCAGATTTCCACAAAAGTGATGAAGCATATTAAACTTTCCCTTCCCATTTCTTGCGGAAACGAGATGAATTGAGCTAAAAAGCAGATTTTTTTTGTGACTGGGGGAAGTTAGTCCTTGAAGCTTATCATTGGGTTTATGTAGTTTCTCCTTTTATGGGAGTAGTACTAATCAAAGACATGATTTTTACTCATGAAAATCTGAAATTTAGTTATTGTGAATAGATAAGTAATGGTATTTAAAAGATTACTGGTGTGTGTTAGTATGCATTTAAAGGATGTTTGATCTTTAATTTTTGTTTGAATAGATTTTTGTAACACGATATGCTTCTACAGATATGTTTCTTAGCCAAGGTTTTTACAAGAAACATTTCTGGTTTTACGTGGAGTATGGATTAAATCTGAATGTGATAACTCCAGTAAGTAGTATTTGGAGAACTACTTAACTCATGTTTGATGCTAATCAATTTCATCTAGGAGTCCGTGCCTAGGATGATTAACAACTCATGTTTAGACATACACCAGGTAGTTTTGGACATGGTTGTTGCCACAGGCAGGAGAATTTTCTCTGATTTCTCTAATGTTTTTGCATTTTCAAGTTTTGTACTCATAGTGAATACTCTTCCCAGATGCAAAGATGTAGTATGGAGGGCTTCAAAGAATATTTTGCGAAGAGAGGGATTCAATTTGATGTCTTATGATTTGTTGTTCAATCCAGGAGAATGTGCATAACACATATTCTATAGACAAAACAACTTCCCTACTCTGTCAAAGTCAAAGTGCAACAATTATGCAAGCTACTCACAGACTACTCCAATATGAAAAAGGAACTTTCATGGCCAATATAGATGCTTCTATCAAGAATGGGATAATCAAGGTTATTTCATACTATAAAGATGAGTTTGTGGTTGTGGTTTCCAATTTCACACCAATATAGATGACTATTTTCCTTTTTTTATATTTATATATAATAACATGGTCATTTTATAATCCAAGCTTGTTTTACATGGTGATATAAGGGATATTTCTTTTTTTGTAAATTAAATTAAAGGATGTTGTACTGTTCTTATAATAACCTTTGTTTTTTTTTACTTTACAACAATCTTTGTCTGCAACATCTGAATATGAAAAACATATTTTTTTGTGATTGGGGGGAAGTTAGTACTTGAAGCTTATCAGTGGGTTTATGTAGTTTCTCATTTTTTGGGAGTAGTACTAATCAAAGCATGACATGATTTTTACTTATGAAAATCTGAAATTTAGTTATTGTGAATAGAAAAGTAAAGCAAAATCCTGATATTTAGAAGATTACTGTTGTACGTCAGTATGCATTTCAGATGGCCATTTTAACTATGACCTTTTACACGGATATTTTATTACTGGTCTTTACTGGTATTGGACTATGGTTCTCATTATTGTAGGACATAAACATGAAAGTCATTCAGTACAAGCACCGTTAAAAGGAATTCCAATATTGTTTTTCATCATCATATTTCTTAAATAAATTGTAATGTGAAAGAACATGATAGATATTCATTGAGATTTTATACAAGTGTAATTGAACAACAATATCATGCTTTTGATATTCATTGAGATTTTTTAAAATATAATAACTATTGGTTAAAAAATAATTCAAAGTATTAAGAACTTATATTTATTGAATAAAAATAGTTAAAATATATATAGTTTCCTAATAGGTTATAAGCACTAAAATATCCTTCAATTACCAATTAGTTTCATAAAGTATTAAAAAATTAAGAATGTTAAATACAATATTTTTAGTGCTTTGAATATTTTAAATGAATATTTTAAAATTTGTAATTTCTTAATCAATAATCTTCCGCTTCTAGCTAAACTCTTGATTTTATACTTACCAGTGAATTATATGTGTCGTTCGCACAAGTACATCTTCATTATTCATACCATAATTATTACAGTTAAGAACTGGATAGGATAGTACAATCTCCATTAAACCACGTATTGAGTGAACTTGGAGGGAAAGGAAAAATCTGGAGATGACTAACATCGTTGCTAACTTGGAGATGATATTGATTTTTGTTAAGGGTTTGACTTTCTCCGCATCTTCTATATTGCCTACATGAGATGAATTCTATAAAGATTTTATTGATTTACTTTGAAATGTAAGTATTTATCATAACTAATATTTTATCCCGTGAGAAGCACGGACAACATAAACGGTACCATCAATTTACCCGTGCGAAGGCACGGGTATCTTACTAGTTTTGCCCTAAAACTTCATTACAGGTATAAAAATCAGTATGTTTAGTCTAATCTCTTAAATTGTATTCGAACTGTCGAAGATCTTATAAATGATTTGTTTGCTTATTGTACATAGTACAAAGAAAATGAAAATATTTGAAAAGCAGAATTAAGTCAAAAAATGTTAATAAGATCTCTAGATTTGCTTAATAATAAATGATTAACCGAATCATATAACTAGATAATTATTTACCACTCACGCCATCTACTTTATCAATTGTTATTCACTAAAATCACGACTTGTTTGACTTTTCAACAAATCTCTTAAAATTGGAAGTTGTCGTCTTTTTTTACTTTGGACCATTATCATCATTTTATGATATGCGATCGTCATATGATATATGATGTAGCAATAGCAAATGCCAAATTTACCTATTTATCATCACACATGACAACATTTAATTACAAAGCTCACCAACCTTTGACGTAAACACTTTTTGTTGAAGAACTGCCCCGTATTATTTATTGGTTGTCGAGAGATTGGAACTTAATTACTATTGTGCTTTGAGAGAATAAATATGGATCTATGCTAGGAAATAGTATCCTTGCTTGTAGTTTACCCCCTCCTAGGATAGTTGGACTATTCGAATATTTGCTGTAGTTTTGGTTTTTTCGTTCTTTTGTTGCTCTGTGTTTATGTTTTTAGTTTATTCTATATAAATACATTTTAATTGCTACTTAATCAAAAAATTATGAGGCTAGAAATATAAAAAGTTAAGAAAGATATAAAGTGTAGTTTTTATCTATTAATTTAGATATTAATATGATGTTAAAATGTTCATTCTTATACAATATATTTTTTATTTAAATATATATTAATAAATTTTCATTTAGATATGAATGTTATTTTGTATAAAATATTAATTCTTGTGGTATATTTTTACTTTTATATTAGGGTTAAATATGTTTTTAGTCCCTTCAAATATAGCAAAATTTAATTTTAGTCCTTCATTTTTTTTCATTGGTTTTGGTTAAACTTAAACTTGTAAATGTAAGTTACATTCAAACTTAATTTAAAAACTTTAATTAAACATACTTAAATTTATAAATGTAAGTTACATTCAAACTTAATTTAAGAACTTTACCTAAACACACTCTTAGTAGTTAGAAATATAGATGCTTGAAGTTGAAGCATCTTGAACATCTCGATAATGAGCACTAGTTTACCTGATTTTTATTCAATCAACCGCACATATTTTCATGAAATACAAATTACACTAGTTTACCAATTACCACACATGCATTACTGGTGCATCAATCACTTTGCCTAATAGTTAGCTCCAGATGTTCATAAACATGAGTAATTCAAGAAGCACATGTGTAATATATACACAGTACACAATAATGGTACCATTTCTAAAGCAATTCACAGAATGCAAAAGAATATCACTTATGCCAATAATGTAAAACTATAAATAAGCTATCTAGAAATTCATTACACAAAATAACATATACAAATGCTATAAACTCGTATAGAAAACAAACTCTATTACAAAGAGAAAAGGCAAATTTTTGGTATGCTAAAGCCAACCAAACACGGCATATCTCCTAGTACGTGTATAAAGCATTCGTGTATGGCAAAAACAAAGGTGTACTAGCAACTGCATAAGTTGTTGATTCTATTCTGTTGCTGTTTTCCTCAAAATATATGTTTTAGGGGAACAAAAACCTAGCAGCCACATATCATCCAGCTGCATGTAACTCATGCGAACAACTGTACAACTCATCACCTGTATCCATTAGAAGATTTAAACAAGAAATAGATTATTTTTGCATATACTGCCCCTCGTTCCATATAGTAATTTAACAGTGAACAGCATGGACTAAAATAATTTATGCAATAGTGTTGCCACTGTTCTGCAGAAACAGATATGGAAAGAGAACCCCAAAAACATGAAAAAGAAAATGCAAATACCAGAACTCTAGCATCTCTGTATAGATGAGGTTGATAAAAGATAAAAAATAATGAACCAATTAACACTATGATAGTTCTCCTAACAAGTTACTCGTAATTCTCCATATCAAGTACCCGATTGCAGATAAAGATTTCCTTATCAGTGCTTCTGGGTTTTACTAATCCAGAGCATGGAAAGATGAAGTTTGCGTCAACAGGGTGTCCATCAATTTACCTGGCAGAACATATATGATTAAACAAATTTTCTAGACTCTCCTTTCAGTTCTCTTCTTACAAGCTCCAGAATCTCAATAATCTGCAAAATCAATGGATAATTATCAAAACAGTTTCATACTAACTTATGTAGATCAAGCAGTACACAATATTTTATTCATGAAAAAAATATCTTAATTAACCTTCTTCATGAAGGCAAGACTAACTATTTTGGATACACACAAGCTCTAAAGAAAATTGTAAGCCCATGTCTAAGCTACACTTCACAAATTTAGTTGGACACTAAAAATGAGTAAAAAACTTCCACATGGAGCTTCATCAGCTGCTATCTAATCAGACACAACTTCTAGCTGAATGGTGATGTTGAGTTAGTAGGCTAGCTCTACACAGTTCTACTTGTACTAATTACTACACAGTTGGCCTGTACAAATGTCATAATATTACACTAGAGCCTATTATCTTATATCATATTCAATACAAGTAAAAGTAGTCATAATTCAGTTCCATTTTTATTCCCAGGAATGAGGGATTCCCATTTATTTTAACAGAAAAAAAGGCCTTCCATTCCAGGTTCAATTCAACATAACTAGTAATGTGACAGAAATTCCATCAATTAAGTGAAAATGATGTATTATTTAACTGCAGATATTGATATCAGTGTGATATGAGTGACCGTGAGATGGATTTACAAATTACAACGGAAAATGCAGAAATGATTTCAGAACAAGATATTAAGGCAATCAAAAGGCTCTGTACTCTCTCACTTACTTTTAGCCACTTCTTTCATGACTCTCTCTCTCTCTCTCCTTCCCTTCCATTATGTATCATTACAAGCCATAAGAGAATTTCCTCTCAATTCCCCTGATTGCCGTGTGGGGAGTTGGTTACATTTGTCATGGCCATTCTGCTGTACTACCCTGACTCTCTAGTCTCTACATTTCTTTCTAACATACACATTGACGAGTGGTTTCCTAATAGAATGGAGCATAGAATCTCATCCCAATATCCCTTTATTTATACAAAATGACAACTAAAACCAATGTCAAATTTGTGCACACTTTGCGCTTGCTTGGTTTGAGAAAATATTTTCTATTTTCATTTCGTTTTTTACTAATAATTACAAAAATGTTACTTTGTTTTCACTTTGTTTTCAATATTTAAAAACTTAGTACAAGAAATAGGAAAATAATAAAAAATTTATTTTCACAATTCCCAAAACAAATATTTGAAAACAAGAAACAATGTGAACAAGATGACACTTGAGATTATTAGTGAAAACAGGAAATAAAAATAAACATTTTTTCAAACCAAACAGGTACTTGAATTTTTCTCAGAAATAATATACTCTCTCTCTCTCTCTCTCTCTCTCTAGAAAATGCTTTTTTTAAGAAGTAGAAAAGGTACACTTGAGCATCATTCCCAATAATCTATGATTCATATATTCATGTCAAGTGAGAGGAATGGTTTATTGTGATGAAAGGATTGGATCTTGACTATTAAGATCATTAGATCATACATGAAAGGCCAACACTAGAACTTAAGATCATTTAATTTTTAAGTGATCATATGATATGACCATTTAAATAAATTTTTAATCTTAACTATTTGCTATTTCATTCCACCTTATTATATTTCATACCCATTCTATGAAATTCCCATTTTGTGGGCCAAATGTGCTTCCAGTGTAAAAGAGACATGAAACTGTATTCCCAAAATAAACGTTCTCAAAAGATCCTCTGTATTTTTTCTACACGGCATCAATTGCTAGTAGGAATAAACCCAAATTTTCCCAAAGGTACCAATTCCTACTTTGTTCACCCCCACCAGTATCTCTCTTGGTGTGCCTTAATTTCCTTGATTGTGTCTCTTTTTCCCCTTCTTACTGTAACTACCTTCAAGTCTTTCACTTTTAGTTTTTTAGTTGAATTTAAGTTTTTCTTAAATGTTTTTCTGTTTTGAATAGCAAAAAAGAAAAAGAAAAGAAAAATTATGATAAAATGAATATCTGTCAGTATTGACTGCAATTTGACGAAGTTAAGAGTACATTGTTGTCTGTTGAAAAAGAAAACAAACTGATGAACATGAGTTCCAGTGACAGTAAATAGGACATCAAAAAGAGTATATTATACCCATGAAATAATTGCTATTTTTCACATCTCCAAAACATTTTGACAACTTTAGGCACTTTCTACATCCATAAGCAAAAATAATCAGCAAGATGAATAGACTCTTTATAGTAATATCAAATCTATTGGCATTATACACACCTCAATAATGTACAAACATTAAAAAGATGTGCAAAAAGGGAAAGATTCTCACCCCGGGGTAGTGCTGCAATATGGGTGAATAATGATCAAGTGCTATGTATATTTTTTCAAGGAGGCTAAAAAGAGTATCTACCTCATCCGCCAATAGATCAACCTGAAACTCAAGGTAAGTAACCGTTGTAAGTACTTCATGTCAAACACATATATGGTCAGGTCACTTACTTAGATTTAGGTATTAAAAAGGAAAAAAAGGTAAAATGGAAATAAATATTCTCCCAATGAAGTTTAGGTATCTTTTCAAGTTCAGTACTAACCATAAATCTTGGTTCACCAAAATTTTACAGCATAAACCCGATACAAATGCCTTTGATTTGCAATCTAGGTTTTTTTCCCCACAAGAACTCTCTCTCTCTCATGTGAAACCATGATGTATATTCACAATTCAAACCATTTGAACCACCCATGAGACTAATTCTTATTTGGCCACATGAGATGTGAGCATGCATTCTTATCCCAAGTGATCAAAACTACTTACAACCTTGATCCACTTATTGTGGTTCCACAAGCACTGTCTAATTATATTCAAGGGCATTGGCATGCATTGGAGCAACAAAAGGCTATGTGGTTATAAGTTATAACATCATGTAAGATTGAGATATGCATAATGAATGCTCTGTTTCCAATCACATAACAAAAGCAAAAAAGATAACATGATGTTTCTGATTTCATACCTCTGCTTCAGCTTTAGCAAGATCAGAACATCTTGTTTCAAACTTTTGCTTGTACACCAATCCCTTGGTTTTAAGTACCTTGACTTTGTTATTGAGGCAACAGAACTCAGAACCCATGTTTTCAAGCCTGAAAAGATTACTCCATATATGAATTGGTTCTGACCATAATCACCACAAATTTTCAAAATTGAATTTATAAAATAACAGAATACAATTTAAAACTGTTTGTTACATATAAGGATAAGGATATGAAATTGAAGTAAGTTGGTTTCTCCCCACAAAATTTTCAGGTTGCTAACAGTTAACACTTAACAAGACCAAGTTGAAATCAAATATGAACTTTTAACAAATTTCTTTGATATAGTATACCTCCAGGCTCCAGCTTGTAGAACAATTTGAACACACTTGTCACAAGAAAGGATAAATATAATGTGCAGCACATGCTAATAGTTTTATATTTGACTTAGCAATCCAAAAAAGTCTTGAAAACAAAAATAACTAACTTAGGGGCCGTTTGGGGTGGTTGTGAGTTTTCAATTTTTGGTTTTCAAAAAATTTCATTTACAACTCAACTGAAAACTAAAAACCACTTTTTGTGGTTTTCAAAACGTCCATTTTGAAAACCATTGTTTTTAGTTTTCAGTTTTAAGTTGTAAAAACTTGGTTGAAATTTTTTGAAAACTAAAAACTGAAAAATCGTAACTGAAAACTAAAAACCACTTTTTGTGGTTTTCAAAACGTCCATTTTGAAAACCATTGTTTTTAGTTTTCAGTTTTGAGTTGTAAAAACTTGGTTGAAATTTTTTGAAAACCAAAAACTGAAAACTCGTAACCATCCCAAACAAGGCCTTAAATCCCAAAGTTATTCCTCCAAATAATTAGAAGCACATCGCATTCAGAATAATCCAAAGGTAAGCACACACCTGACTGAATTGCCGGTTTACATAAACTTAAACACTTCATTATTGATAGAAGACCATATAAAATAACTTAGAACAGAGAAGCAATCATAGATAGAAACAGCAGTTTATCTTAAACTCATAAATTAAATTGGAAAAGAAGTATCTTGGCACAATTACTGCATACCTCAAACAATTTCTTGAAATATCTTCATTTACTCTAGCTTCGAAATCAGTAACCATTGTCAATAATTTATGAATGAGATTAATGGTTGATTCCATTTGCTTCCTACTTTCCCTTTCTTTTGCTTCAACCAGTTTTAATGCATCTTGTTGCTTTTGTGTAACAGCATAAAGCTCTCTTCTTTCTTCATCAATTTCTCTAAGCTCATTCATTTTTTGTTCAAGATTTTGATGCAACTTATGCATTTGCTCCTTGTATTGTTCAATTTCCTTCAATGCTGCATTCAGGTCACCCTTAGTGACATCCATCTCTTGACTGTTCTTCACAATTAAGTTATGTTGCTGAACTGCCTTAGCTTTCAAACTGTCAAGCTGTTCAGAGGCAGACTCCATCCTTTGCTTCTCTTGTACCAAAGCATCTGCTGCTTCTTGTATTAAAGTATCCTTTTCTTTCACTATTGATTTCAACATAAGCATTTCATAATTTAGTCTCTCTTTCTCAGCAGCTTCCAATTTTAATGCTTCATCTGCATCCACCAAAGCTTCTTTGAATATAATATGATTAATATCCAATAGCCCTTGCAACATAGTTGACTCACTATCTGCTGCTTCCTCAATCGCTAACTGAGTGGAGGCTTGAGCACTTTGAATTTCTTTGACTATTACTTCATATATTTCTTGCATGAAACTATACTTCAGATGTAATTCTTCAGTAGTGCATCTAAATTCACTTGTCATATCTTCAAAGAGACATTTATATACATCTTGAATAATTGAAACTTCAGCATGTGCATCCCCAACATCATCCTCAAGCTTCTGAATAGTTTGTAACAATTTTTGCTCAGTCAGTTGTTGCTGTGACAACTTCTCCACAGCAGCAGAAAGCTGAGAAGATAGACTCTTAAACTCCTTCTTTTTATCTTTTAGCATTTCCTTTATTTGATGATTCTCAGAGTGTAAGAAATCCAATCTATCCTTTAAACTGCTAAGAGATTCAATGTTTTCACTGAATTGATGCACTTTCTCATCTCCAACAAGGACTTCATTCAACTTTGAGATGACATCAGCAATTTTTTTCTTCAACAAATCAAAGTCCTTGTCCTTTTTCAATGGAAAAGAAGAACCTCTTTCTTTCAAATTCAATAGTTCCCGCCTAAGACGAAAATTTTCTTCAGTCTTCTCTTGCACTTGAGATTCATGGTTTCTTCTCATCTTAGTTATATAAGTAACCAATTCATCTTTAGACATGTGCTTTAGTAAGGCAGAATCCAAATCCTCAGGCTTGTTAATCTTTGAGTCATCCTGTTTGCCATTTTCTTCCAAAGGTGAAGGCAATAAATGATCTGTTGAAAGCTTCACGTGGAAATGATCAGCCCTCTTATTATGACACCATTCTTCAGTATTCTCCAATGATCCATAAGATATAAGCTGCCCAGTTTCAGAAACAGATAGTGTTTTAAAAATCGAATCCAATTCCTGACGTAAACTTGAGATCTCTTTATATTGGTTAAAAGAATTTCTACTTTCAGAGTCACAAAGGTCCAATAGTTTCTGTTCAAACTCCTGCTGCAAACTCCAGATACAATTGCTGATCACCATCCGTTCAATTTCTGATTGAAACTCCTGCTCCTCCTGCCACTCAGAAAGTGAATCCTTTGATAACTTATCCATAACTTCTATCCTTCTGCAGAAAGTGTCTAGAGTATCTTTTAGACTTTCAAAAGTTTTATCAACATAAATCCATCTTTCTGGCACATTCTCCTGCAGAATGCCACTTAAACCTACCAAATCAGAACCTGAACTAATTCTTCTGATGGAACTAGGTCCTCTCATTTTATTTATTTCTTTCTTGAGCTGATTTAACTGTTCATGTACCTCAATTTTAAGACTATCCACAGACTTTATAAGTCCATCTTGCTCTGTAAAGCTATCTGAAAAATGAGGTGAAGCAGTTTCATGGGGTTCATGATAATGCACCGAAGACCAAGATGTTTTAGTTTCATCTGAACCCACATGGCAATTCTGTAGCATTTTCTTCAGCCCAACCACCTCCAATTCTTTCTGAGCAATTCTCTCAGCTGCCTGTTCCTCAACAGCATTAACCATGCCCTTTATGACAGAGTCACTCACCATCCTAGAGATGATCAACCGCTCATCAATGTCTAGAAAAAAGGACTCTATTTCCTCAAGTATATGATCACCCAGACTCTCATCCTCCTTACCATTCTCACATATCCTTTCACCACCGTCCATATCAGCAAAGCTCTCCATAATCAATGCCTTCCTTTATAAACAAGAATCAACAGTCTGGGGCCATTCAAAACACAAGCTCAAATCAAACCCTCAAACCCAGCTCACTGCCAAAGTCAGAAGCATATGCCAAGTGGTTAGATTTACCAAACAGAGCAAAAAAAATTAAAAATAAAACCAAAAAAAACAAAATTGCATAATAAAACTTACTACAATACTTGTTTATCACTAGCACATGATTTAAATTAAACAAAAGCCCCTCTTCCCCAAAAAAAAAATCCAAAATTTACTCGTGTCCATTTCTTGTTATTCAGTTGATAGTCATTGGAGTGGAATTCAATATAATGAAACAGAGCCTTTACCTGTTTTCCCCTGCTAACACATTTTTTTGAAACAGAGCTGAAATTTGAGGGAGAATCGAAAATCAAACTTAAGTGGCAATTACCTGGAGCTCCAATGTAGATTGAAGCTTCAAGAAAAACTTCAAAGCTCAAACGACACAATCTTGAACGGCATCAGAAACCTTGCTGTTGCGACTAAATCGTGGAGGCGTAGAACTGTTGAGTTTGTCGAGAAATTAACGGTCAAAAGGAGAATTCCAAGGTGACAGTTGAAAATGTTGGGAAAGAGCATTCGCGTTGGAACGGCAGTGTGGAATTCTAGGTATTGGATTTTTAGGGTTTAGCAGTAACAGAAGAAAGAAGAAGATGAAAAGGTTGAAGAAGCAACAAAGAAGGATTCGGTGAGAGCGGGAGAGAGAGGTGACTAAAAAAAATATACCCTCTCCTAGCTAAACACAAAATTACGAAGCTTTGACTTGTTTTAATATTTTGACGATATTAAATCTATTTTATTAACTTTTGTAGAAGTACTTATAGGTGGAAAAAAAAAATAGCATGAATCAAAGATGTCAAATGCATTTAACTTCTCTATAAGTTAAAATTGGTTACCTTTTGGAGGAGATGGTCTACAAAGGCTAATTTTAACTTATGGAGAAGTTAAATCCATTTGACCTCTTTGATTCATGCTATTTTTTTCACCTAGAAGTACTTCTGGAGAAGTTGCACCCAAACAGGCCCTTAACTTCTCCATAAGTTAAAACTAGTTATTTTTGGAGAAGTTAAATGAGAGAGCTTTTGGAGTAGGTGGTCGATAAAGACTAATTTTAACTTATGGAAAAGTTAAATGAATTTGACATCTTTGATTCATGTTATTTTTTCACCTAGAAGTACTTCTGCAGAAGTTTCACCCAAACAGGCTCATAGAGGATGTGACATTTTTTATTTTTTATGTATTTGTTAATTAAATAAATAGAATTCTGATTTTTAAGTATTTATGTAAAATGTAAATAAATAAACTTGAAAAAAAATGATGATAAACATATTAATTTTGTCATGAGAATATATTTTTCTTGTGAACTAATTTATATTTATATTTTTATAATATTAAAGGATTAATATAAATCATATTTATAATTTTCATGGATTCATATGTGGTTTTTACAATCTTCAAAGAGTATTTTTTTAGTATATGTTTGATTTATCCCCAAATTATATTTTAAACGTGGGTCTAGACAAACATTACTTTCAATAGTGTCGACCCGAATCCATGTTTAAAACGTTATTTTGGAGTAAATTTTTATTTGGTTTATAGTTAACTAGAATTGATTTTAGAATCAATGGTTGCAAACCAGTGATACACTTTTTACGAAGCATGTTGGACAGAAGTGATTTAAAATCAATTATATGAAATTGATTTTGCGTTGTGCCTAATTGAGAAACAGACGAACACTTCATATGGTAATTTAAAAAAAATAAAAGATTTTCAAAATTAGTCCTAATTGATATACAAATTAACTAAAAGACATTTTTGTTGTGTAATATAAGATTGAAAATGAATTGCACCTAAAAAAATCGAAGATCAAACTGTTGAAAAGGATAATTTTATGAAGGGCTCTTAGCTATGAGAATAATCAAGAAATTAGTTTCCTAACAGCACATACAAGAACATCCGATTGAGAAACAAGTATAAATTTTAATTTATTATTATTATATTAATAAAAGTGAAAGCGATAGTGAGAATATGTACATGTGTCTACTTTGTTTGTATATTTGGCTCTTGACTACCTTATGTGGTAATTATATTGTTCATCGTAATTTGTTGGACGGATTCCATCCAAAGAAAGATTTTTTGGAAAGAATGAAAATGATAGTTGGTGAAGGAATTAGCCACAATGGCTATCTATGGGGACTGGACTATTCTTACCTTGCATTTCACTTTTTTTTTCTTCAAAATAAATTTTGAAATAAACTTTTTTATAAAAATATTTAAAGAACTAATGCATTGACACATAATATTAAAAAAACTAAATTAATACTAACAAGTATTTAAAAAACTGATAGGAACAGATCTTAATTTTAAAAAGAATATAAGTGGATTATATTCTATTTCTAAAAAAGATTTAAAAAATTTGCCAACATGCCAATTGCCTGCCTGCCCCCACAAGATAAGCAAAGCAATTATTTGTTCAGCAATCATGACAGTCATCATGATCGCTCTGTTCCTTTCTTCTTTCTTAACGGTTGACTTCTCTTTCAGTATTTCAAGTCCCAACTTTGCAGAATTTGGATTCAAGTTTTCTCATGAGGTCCCAACTTTGCAGAATTTGGATTCAAGTTTTCTCATGAGGAGATAATAAATTAAGATAGATAAGATTTACCGCATCTTGTTAAATTTTAAGATGTAATTTTGATCTATTTTGAGTATAGACTATTATTATTAATTCAATCATAGATTAATTAATAAAAATAAAAATATTTTAATATTTCATTAGAAAATAATATAATAAAACTAGTGAACAGCAATTTTGACAGCTTTCATATTTGTCAAAAAAAAAAATCTCACAGTACGTGACGAAAGTGCTTATAGAAAAGAGAGAAGTAGGTAACAGACAGACCAATTTAACATCTATATATGAGTGATATCAGAAATGTAGAAAAAATAAAAAATATAGAGAACGGTTATATATATAAAAACACATATAAGACCCAGATCAGTGCAGACCAGAGAACACTTACAGATAGCTTAAGCGCAACAAAGTTGTTGGGATCAACTAGTGGGGAAGAAGAGAAGTGTGAAGGAGAATAGATGACACTTACAAAAAAACTGAAGCGCAGCAGAGCCATCGAGATTAACAAGGGGAGGAAGAAGAGAAGTGTGAAGGAAAAGAGATTTTCTTTAAAAAAAAAAGCTTACAAAAAGAAGCATCTCAAAAGCTTTCTTTCTAAACTTTCTCTAAGTGGTTGCTTCCAAGGGTACCTCACAATGTAGTTGAGGCCTCCTTTTATATACTTAAAACTTATTGTTTCTACAATTCAGGTCACATAACTAATACTATATCTACACAATAGGGTACAAAATAAAAATGACTGTAATGACCTTATTGGTTACAATGACTAAAATCTCCATGATAGTGGCATCAACAGTCTTCTCCTAGGTTTATACCAAAACAATCATCTTCATTCTGGTTGTTGTGTCCTAACGAGGCTGCTGATGAGGTAGAACTTGGTATCTTTTTTGAAGACTCTACTTCATCATTTGGTAGTAATTTGAGAATGTTTTGCAAAACTTTCCTTGGATTGGGATACTGCAAGTGATGTTGTATTTTTTGCTTTATGGTTGAGAAACAGTGACATCTCTCTGTCAGCTGCTTAAGATATTTTGGATTATTTTGGAACCACAACTTGGCATCACTTGGATTTGCATTTGATGAGTCAAATTATGACCACCACTTTACATAAACATTCGTTTGGAAAAGTGGCAGATAATTTGAATTTTTCTTGCTTTCCATATTCGTATTGCCATGATTCCTAATGGTCAAACATTTTGGTAAATTGCTTTAATCCTTCACTTGCTAGTGATGGAAGGATCCATTGGAGGAACCAGTTGGGAAAATTGTATTGGATATTTCTCTTCAAATAAACCAATAAAGATTGCTGCCAAGAGACCCTTGTTCAGTCGTCCATATAATCCTAGTAATTATACTCAATGCAGTAACGGGTTGCAATATCTGGAGTCATTGAGTTTAACAACCACCCAAGAGTTATTGCCACTAGCAGTCCATTCATCATAAGTAAGGTAGAACTAAAAATATGTGTAGATGCCTCTAGTTACAATGGGAGAATTTTAACTAGAGGACCACATTTAATGCTTAGGTATTGAGATCAAATCCTCACAAAACCACTAAATCAGAGGAAGGAAGTATGGCTTGACATTGGTGACATTGGATCAATTGATTCATATAGTGATTTGTAACTCCTTGGATGAACAAGTGGTCGTATCAAGAGTGGTGGAGAGAACATTTACCCTGAAGAGGTAATAAAAGTGAAATTAAATCTTGTTCGGTTTTTGCTTCACCCCGGAGTGCACCATTTCTTATTTCTTTTGCACACTGAGTGCCTGTCTTTACTTGGTTTATGATATTTAAAATTCCAAGGAAGTGTCAATATTTTATTTGTTTGAAGTAGTTTGAGGCAATTCTACTAGAACATCTAGGGATTGCAATTGTTGTTATGTTGGTAGTATTGTTGCGGTTGTATCGTCTAGCCTGAAAAAGATGAAAGCAAGTAACATGAGGCACGTGTGAGTACGTTTTCCTTAAGCATTCATTCACCTTGATTGTGACGATCCCCAAGGATACAACGTGTTTTTCTTGCACTCGGGTACGAGGTTGCACAGAACTAGCTGAGAACAATATAGTGGAATTAGAGCAGAGCAGAAGAGGGAGAGAAAGAGAAGTGAATAATCGTGTATAAATTAGATAAGATAAGAGTCAAAAGTTAAATTTTAAAAAATTAAATTCAAAAGAGGAGATGTGGAGGAAAATTTGGAACCACTCCGATCAATTGAGGATGAGGATTATGTCAAAAAAACCGGAGAGACCAAAAAGTTGATGAAGAAACTAGAATTTAAAATTCAAAAGATGAGGCACCATTATCATGTGCGCAGGGGAGGCAAATAAGTGGATTTGCATTGGCTTGGCTTGTTATTGTGCGCGTGAGTCCACCTCTCATTAGCTTATTTGAAAGTCACTAACACATGTTAGATTATATACCCTCATAAGGCTCTGTACACTAATAATGTGGGACTTGGCAATTAAACAAGCTTTTGAAGTACCTCAAAACTTAAAACATGTACCAACATGTATCCGAGTTAGAGAAAATTGGCAATGGTGTGATCACCCTAGCTCAAGTGAAGAGTTTCACCTATTTAAAATGAATCTCCAATAAACTGTATAGAAAATAATTTAAGCAGGTATGTATCCAAAATTTAAGTGTTTTAAATTTCTAAAATACTACTTTGGTTATGGAACCTTGGAGGCATGTAGTGGATGTCACTTGATTCTCATTTCAAGTTTAAGATGAAGTAATTATGTATAAGCTACAATCCTTGCATAGTAATATTTGAGGCTAGGGGTGTTCATATCCAATCCAATCCAATGCAAAACGCAAAAAACCGATAAAAAAATTGAAAACTGAATCTAATCGAAAACCAAAAAATCAAAAACTGCAAAAATCGAAGTTTTTTAATTGAATTGGATTGGTTTTCAGATCCTATGTTGAAAATCAATCCAATACAATCCAAACCGAACTTATACACACATATATTATTTTATTTAATTATCATATATTTATACTTATATAAGTGTATATTTATGAAATTACTTATACTAATATACTTTTTATGTCATTTCAGTATTTCCGTAAGTATACCAGTTTTAAATTAGTTTTCATGTTTCCATGTTCTCTTTTTTATATAATTTTGTAGTTATATTAATAATTATAAATTTCAATAAAAATATTTATTATTATTGTAGAACTTTATCACTTTTATATAATATTTATTATTTTTTAAAAATAAAAAACTTATCAGATCCAATTTAAATTGGATCGAATTTAAAAAAAATATTAATTAGATGATAAAATGATAAGACCATAAAAATTAAATTAAATAATTTTTTACCTAAAAATCAATCTAATCCGAACCATTAACAATGTATTTGAGGGCTCAATGCCTTTTTACTTAAAATTCTACATGCTCCATCACATTTGAATGTCCAAGAAAAAAGGGAATGGTTTGATCTATGATGCCACGACCAAAGTTGCATTGATACTTCAGCTAAGCAGCTTTACTACCATTTCCAGTTTTTCACACACATGATGACAAACAAGAAATGAAAGGTTTTGACTACATGTGAGAAACTTGACCAATTTGTTGAGTTGACATATTAATTAAGTACATTTTTATTTCTAAAAAAATTAAGTAATTACATATCCTTGCAATGTTATAAAAACCGGACCGGTCATCGACTCGGTCAAGGTATTAGGTCAATGGGTTACTGGTTGAACCAATGAATCATTGATTGGACCGGTTAATCCGGTATAAATAAAAATATGTAAATACAAACTTAAAGGTATTGGATATAAAAGATATATAAATTTTTTAATATATAAATACTTTTAAATTTGAGTTTAATATGAAAAATATAACCACTAATATATATATATATATACTATATGATGCATATTTCTTAAAACTTATTATTAATTTTGTTTTTTTTAATATTTTGTATTAATTTATTTAAATTTAAGAAATTTAAAAATTAAAGGAACTAAATTCTAGCCTCTAAATACTAGGCCATGATCCATTGCTTTTATAATTCTCATGATTGAATTTGATGACAGAAATCAATATATATTAAGGGCCCGTTTAGTGCACATGATAGGATATGATAAGAGAATTGCATAGTAACATGATAGGACAAGAGCAGGATAAGCTCTGATCCTATCCTATGTTTGCTGTACACCAGGATAAGAAGACAAATATGATTATTTTATCCTATCCTACGTTTGAGATTGACAGATTATGGTAGGATAGGATATAAAGAATATTAAAATGACAAAATTACCCTTATTACAAATTAAAATATTTTTTTTCTTTTTAGCAATCACACATAAATAAAAATTTATTTTTTATTAAAAAAATTTACATTTATTTTACAAAAAATAAAATTGTTAAAAATATTAAATTGAATATCAAAATTACCACAAAAAGTTGTTATTACAGAGAGGGAGGAGAGAGGGGAAAGAGAGAAAGAGGAAAGAGATGGAGGGAGGAGAGAGGAGAGAGAAATAGGGGGAGAGAGAGGAAAGAAAGAGTACAGTGAGGGAGGAGAGAGAAAGAAGGGGAGAAAGGAGAGAGGAAAGAGATAGGAGAGAGGAGAGAGGAGAGAAAGAGAGGAAAAATGAGAGGACAGAGAGGAGATAGGGATGAGAGAGGAAAGAGATAGGAGAGAGAACGAGAGGATAGATGAGAGGAGAGAGAGAGGGAGGAGAGATGTGAGGGGAGGGAACGAGGGGGAGAGAGAGGAGAGAGAGGGAATAGAGAGGTTAGGCGAAAGAGGAGGAGAGAAGGGGAGGAAAGAAATCGGAGAGAGAGGGAGGAGAGGGATGAGATAGAAAGAGAGAGGAGAGAGAGAGAGAGGATAAATGAGGAAGAAATTTTTTTATCTGATCTTATCCTATCCTATCACTCCCTAACCCAGCTCCCCCTCAGAATAAGAATTACACTAGAAGGATAGGATATGATAAGCAACAAGATAACGTTATCATATCATACTGGTGCAACAAACACATGATAAGTGACAGGATAGGATAAAATTATCCTATCATGTCTCTTATCCTGTGCACCAAACGGGCCCTAAACGTATCACATAATAGTAAAAGAGCTCATGTAGCTCAGCGGTTAGTCTTACCAATTACAATTGGTGCCCTTGGTGGATAGGGGTTCAAACCCCATGTTGCGCGCTTCTCTAATTTTTTTAATAAAGAGCAACATCATTTCACTTCCAGTGAACGAACCGGAATCGAGTTGAGTCTTCCGGGCCGCCGGTTTATGACCGGTTTAACCAGTTCATTACCAGGTTCAACCGGCCGGTCCGGTCCAGTTTTAATTAATAACACTGTATCCTTGTATTGCGCATTCTTCCTCCCCTCTTCTTGAAAACGTTGTCCCCTTTATGATACTAATTTTTTAAAACAATAATAAAGGATTAAATTAAACAACAAGAAAAGGAAAATAGCGGACTGAAAAATATTACTAATTGCTAAGGACAAAAAATTTGTATGGTTTATATGAAAAACTTCCACTCATAATATAATATACTAGTCTCTTTGGATTCGATATCACGGAGAAAAATTAAAACACTTTGGATTCCATGACAAATTGGATGATGACAACTCTCCAAAAGTAATGCATATTCTTTTCATTTGGATGATGGTAACTCTCATACGTGCTTTTCACCTTTTTATTCATTCCTTCCTTTGTGATTAAGGAATGGCTATATAATGGAAGGATTTTGCTAACAAGTGTGTTAAGGAAGTTAGTTCAAGAGTATTTAATATATTTTATTTTATTAAATATTTTAAATTATTTTTTTTGAAAAATGTATTAACTATTTTGTGTTTTAATGTGATAGATGATTATTTTCACTAAATATTTTTTATCTTTATTTCTATTATTAGTGAAAATCTGGATTTTGTGTTGCGTGCACATCAGCACATGGTAGTCAATATCGGTCCTGATAATATTTTAATATCACATGCATAAGTGCAAAATGAGATGACCGTTGTTTTTGTTTTTTTAGATTTTGCATATTGATATTTTATTCTGTTGTTACTAAAAAAATACTAAAGTTTTTTTGGACGAAATAAAAAATAGTATAAGTAGAATAAAATAATTAAATAATTATATTGTAAAGATAAATAAAAGTGGTTCATATAAAATACAGTCATATAAAATATTGTTATGATGGAGATCAGAGTGACACTAAACTACCAGACTATAGTTGATACACACTTGATCAGTTGAGAAGTCTCTTTTGATTATGATTTATGTTTTAAACCAATTGCTCTAATAGCCATGGTGTTTTGTGTCAGTAGCATAGTCACTCACTCTACTATCAGACAAACCTTATGATATATCTAATTAGTATGCTGGTATAATTCTGTCTTTAGTTTACTTCACTATCTTATTTTGATTTCCATTGTAAAGATCCTTAAAATAATATTTTGTGAAAAAATTTCCCACAATTTAACTACTTTTGAAATATACATTAAAAAGAGACTCAACAATAGGGTGCGTCACATTACACACAAAAGTAAGAATATTTTACATAAAAACACATTTATATCCATATGAAAAATTACTAATATCCAAATTCTGTATGATGCTTGGTGCTTTAGTAGGGGCAGGAATTACATGATTCATATGGGATGAACATTTTACATGTGTTAGATATTTTGTGTCTATTTCAAAAGTTCTAAAGAGACAAGTCTCACATTGCCTAGGTGAGAAAATATAATAAACTGGTTTTATTTTAAATTAAAAAATTAATATTAGTTTTATTATTATTATTAATGGAATAAGCTTTGACTTGGTCAATTCATTACTTTTCTGTTACAACCATATTCATTATAAAAACCCTTTTATTTTCTTGACCTAATAGAGGTAGCCTCCACACTCATCCCCTTCTCCATCTCTGAGATTACTCCCGGGTAAAACAATCTTCATTTTCTGGACGTTTTGTATCCTGACCTATTGGTCTTGGGGAGTTTTCGTGTCCACACGAATAAACTCTTGAGGAGTGTGTCAACACACATCTTAGACTTTGTGGTTCCTACTTCACTCTCTCTAATCTTTCTAACAATGTCAAGAGCTTATTGTCTTTAAAATTCCTCCCAAATTATGGGGTTAGAGTCTTGTACCCTAATACTTACTGATTAACAACATCCTGGAATCAATTCCTTACACAATACAAGAACCCACCTCGGGTGCATGTCCTTGTGTTATTGTTGTCGCTGCAAGTGTTGCACCAGAAGCTCACTTCCCAATGTCTCGCCATTTATAGAACCAGAGGTTGTGTCGACCCCCTTAGCCTCTTCGTTTAGGCCCCCTTGCTGCTTCGGTCATCGAACACTTGTTGCTTATTTGGCTTTCATAACGGCTATCATTCGCAATCCAAATTAGGTTCTATTTTTTCTAACTTTCACTACTTTCTTAAGGTTTAAAATTGATAATCCTTTTGTCACTAGAAAAGATATGAGTGAATGAAATTAATGCTATGAAATTGAACAGAGCTCGTCTTTTGGTGGTTTAGAGCTTTTGGTGAGAGGAGCTCTAGGGCTTAGCTCTGTCAAAGTAAAATGCTTGAGTGGTATATTAATCGATTTAAATAAATAAATAAATAAAATATTGGCGAGAGGGAGTTGTGTTGTCTCCTCCTAATTTTACGGTCCCTCAACGCATATATATCCACTTCAAGTAAAAGGAATTTAATACTAGTTTCATGTGCCCAAAGTGCTTACCCTTTTCTGGTGGTGAGTGTCTTGCAGTTTTTTTAGAAATTTCTTTTACTGCTCTCATGCTTCTTCTGTCAATTTATAGAAGAAGCATTCTTACTTCCAGAACCATAAAGTTAGTTATTATTCTGAAGAAGCATAAACAGAAACTCTGAAGTTATATATTGCACATCAGATTAAAATAAAAAATTAATGTTTCTAAAGTTATATATTGCACATCAGAGTAAAATCAAAAGAATTATAATAAAAGCAGTAAAGACATGCCATGAACCTGTAGATGATTAATTAGAAGGCTTCATAAGGATTGCATACTTCCAGAAAGTTTCAGAAGACTAAATGAGATTTAAGAAGAAACATAATTGATTCCAAAAGATATCAATTCTTGAAACAAAAAAGAAAAGTGCCAAAATATCTCACATTCCTCATGCTTCATTTAAAAAGAAGGATATGTAATCAGAATTCAAGAACAACCTTCAAAAGAATGGTTCAAAAAAAGAAGTTTGGTCAAACTTGAAGAGATACAGAAGTTGTTTTTTGAAAGTGACAAGACATATGATTGTTGACCAGCCTTGAACCACTTCGAATGGCTATATTGACTACATATGGGTATAAATAAGTGCTTCACTAACAAGAAAATGCAAGAAAGTAAAAAAAAAAACTGAGCATCAGAATTACTATTTCTACCTTTTGGAGAGTTAGTTCTTTCTGTAATAGATTTAGTTTTGTGCTGTAAATTCCAAAATTACAGAAAGTGCGTTATTAGCATCAAATATCTTAGATTGCTCTCTCATATAGAAAAATCACTTGAGCCTTTGCTTGTGATTTTCATTTTTATTATTTGCTTAGCTCTCAAGGCTAACTAGGTTGTGTTAGTGCTTCTTAAGAGTATTGTTAGAAGCCTACTAGGCTTTGTTTTTTTATTTAGTTGTAAAGCCTGAAGAGACTGCAGAAGAATACTTGCAAGAGAGCCTGAAGAGATCTGCAGAAGATTATTTGTTGGTGATCCTGAAGAGGTTGCAAAAGATTACTTTGCTATGGAGCCTGAGGAGGTTGTGTGACAAAAGAATACATGTATTATCAAGCTTGATATACTAAAAATCCTACTGAAAGTAGGGACTAGGCGTAGCCCTAGAGATTAAAGTGTGAACCAGTATAAATCTTGTGAGGAATACTCTCTCCCCTTTCTATTCTTCTGCAGAATTTTACTACTATATCACATCATTCGTATAGCATAATTATCATTCTCATTCAGTTTAAATATTTCTATAAAAAGATCTAAAACTGTTATTTAAGATTTTACAAAAGATAAATGTATCTTCTAAAGAAGAAACAACTTCTTGAAATATGCATAAATCAAGTTCTTGGATCTATCTAATACCTATGTATGTGTGTTTCTAAATCTATATTAATTATTTCATAAGAGACCTTTCCAAGAAGAAAGGAAAATTATTTGAAAGCATATAACATCCAATTATAATACTTCCACTTGAATATATTTGAAAAGCATTCAATTCTGTGTTAGTTAAAAACATATAATGTGAAGAAGTATCCAACTATTGTGAAGCTTCTATATAATTTGTTGAAGTTTTAAACAGGTCACAATTCAATTCCCCTTCTTGTGATTACATCATTTACTTCAACAACAAAATCCATAAAACAATATCAAACAACAACGAGATTAACCAGCCGAATTGTACAACCCCCAACACTAGGAAGTAGCACATCATAACCAAAACCAAAGAAAACCAGAACAATATTACTCCAATAGCATAAAAAATTAGCATAGGAAGCAATTTAAACTAACAAACAATAGCGGAACCAAATCAGAACCAGTCACCATTAACAACAAGCCAAAACAAAACCAATGTATGACAATATCACACTGAAAACTATCGCAGCAATAACACCTCTCCAGCAAACAGAAATCAATCATTAAAATTTAGACAAGAATAAAGAGAAGCGGTCTAAGATGAAAAAGGATAGATGAAATGTGCATCTTTTGCTTTGATCCACTTCCAAGATCGTAACTTGATCAAATCCACAAAATCACCAAGCTCAATGGGATTGTTAGAAAATATCACCCCATTCCTTCTTAATCAAAGGGACCATATTACTAACAACCAAACCAAAGGCCATCTTATCCTATTGTCCATAGTACAATTAGACAAGCCTACAAATTGTTCCAGATCTGGACAACAACAACTATGATAAACAGATACAAAACCAAACCACTCTATACAAAGCATCTGGTTCTATACACAAAGAAACAGTCGAAGAGGATGAGAGAAGAAGTTTCTGGTTCATGACTACACCAGACACACATATTGTCCGATGGAAGTATAACTTTCCTTCCGTTTAAGTTAAATTTTGTGAGGATCCTGTCCAACATAGCTCTCCAAGCAAAGGCAAATACTTTAGTAGGGGCATACTTATTGCACGAGAATTCATGTCCTAGAAACACAACAAAGATCATAAAATGAACAATAGCATTGTAACTCGATTTCACAAAATAAATATTAGTAGAATCACTTCTCCAATGCCAGCAACCGGGATGATTTTCATGCAAAATGGTATACTATAATTCATCAAACAACAATTTTAATTAATCAAGTTCCCATTGAAAAAGATCCCTACGCCAACTCTATTTCCAAACCACAGCCCCATCCCTCCAATCTACCAAGTCACCAATAGGCACATTTTTATGACTATTAATAGAAAAACAAAGCCTAATATAGCGAGTAGAAAAAGCACTATGATCACACTAAACATTTGTCTAAAAACAAGGATCCTTCCCATCCCCAACTTTCTTGACACAAGATCCCGTAAACAAATCCATGGTAACATTGACACCCTTATCAAATTCCCAAAAATCATGCTACCAAGTTGACCCCTTAACTCTAGATCCTCTCAACAAAGCAACTCCCTCGCCATAAATAGAAGCGACTACTCTTTCAGATCCTTGAAGAAAGAAAGGAAGTAGATCATATGGAATGAAGGAAGGATTGTCATAGGACACTACGACCACCAAAAGATAGGTTTTTGCACTTCCACTTGGATAAACGCTTCTGCACCTTCTGAATTACCGAAATCCAAGTCTTGAAGCTTCTTGGATTTGCCCTATTGGTAACCCCAAATAAGAGAAAGGATAAGAAGATACCTTATAGTTTAGAAACTTGGACAACACCTATAACTCTCTAACACATCATCATCAACATGAACACCCAAAATGTTACTTTTATTGAAATTCACCTTGAGGATAGCTACCAATTGAAATAACTGTAACACTACTTTTATAACCCACGCATTTTCCATTGAAGTTTCCCCATAAAAATTGTGTCATTTGCATACTGTAAATGGGAAACAATTACTTGATCATTACCAACCTTATACCCTTTGGAAAGGTTTGATTGGACAACTTTGAACATCAACAAATTTAGGCCTTTTGCAAAAATGAGAAATAAAAAAGGTTCAAGGGGGATCACCTTGACGCAAACTCCTACTAACCCCAAATTCAGAAGTTAGGCTATCATTAATAAGTACTGAAATCCTGGAAGACCTTAAACATTTTGCGATTCAGTCTCTTCACTTTTTTGGTAAACTCATTCTTCCCCTCACATATCGCAAGAAATCCCAATTTACAGAATCCTATGCCTTTTTAAAGTCAACTATGAAAAGTAAAACAACTCTTCTTTATCCTTCAAGGATCTCGTTTACAATCAATATATTATCAAAAATAAATTTTCCTTTCACAAAAGCAGTTTGACATTCAGAAATGACAACACCAATCACATTCCTCAACCTATTAGCAATCACTTTAGCCACAATCTTATACATACACCCGATTAAAGAAATTTGCAAGAACTCCTCTATCTTTTTAGGGCTATATGTCTTTGGGACCAAAACGATGAAGAGTCATTAGATTCTTTGAAAAAAAATTCCATTTCCATGAATTTCATTTATTCATGTAATATGTAAAGTCATCTTTTAAAGTATCCCAAAAATCTTTTATAAAGTTAAAATTGAAAAAGTCTAGACTTGGACCCTTTGAACCACCACAACCCCACACTACCTCCTTCACCCTCTATAAGAAAAAATACGAAATCAAACTTTTAGCATCATCATCTGACAAAGAGGTAAATCCCATACCATCAGTGGCAGGCCTCTGCCAAGGTTGGGTTTAAGTGAGATTCAAAATACCCTTTAACCGCTTCTTTGATGGTAGAAGGCTCAGAATATCGCACATGAGGAATGCTAGCAACACACTCTTTTGAACACTCTCTCCAACACACTCCATGTGATTGGTTAAAATTCACATGGGTCCCACCATTTGGGAGTGGGGCCCATGAATTTGGTGGGACCCATGTGAATTTTAACCAATCACATGGAGTGTGTTGGAGAAAGTGTTCAAAAGAGTGTGTTGCTAGCACTCCTCTATCGCACATTATTCACTTTCAAACTTTTGATTTCATTCCTCATTCTACGTTTATTGATACAAGCATGAAAGTATTTAGTGTTAGCATCACCCTCTTATAACCATCTCAATCTTGATTTCTGAAACAATAAAATTATATCCTTCATTAACACTAAATGACAGTATCGAGCTCTCCATTCATGCCTTCAATCCTCCTCCTATAAAATACCATCCTCACCCTGAATATCTAACCATTGAACTTCTTCCTTTTGTTTTATTTATATGGAATGCGATAATGTTTGAATCTAAAATCTCATGCTAAACTACCCAAACTCCCACCACTACGTGGTCCCTAATGGGTCGTTGAACTTCTTCCTTGGCTTCAATTATCCATTAAGACTTTTGGATAACTAGCGTCACAAATAAAAAATCTCCCCTCTTTTTTTGTTTTTTCCCTGTGAACCCTCCCTTTCAATTTCAAATATATTTACTTTAACATGTTAATTTATAAATTGCAGTTGAATTTATACAGATCCATGCAAAAGCGGAGATACTGACTAGTTTAAATAAATTCATATATAACTCTCAATTTCTATCAGTTTTGAGGTATAATTTCATCATATACCTTGTTTAGAAAATGTACGATAGCCAGAAATTTATATTTTTATTTTTCAATTAATTGATTGAAATGCTTTCCCACCTAATTAAACAATTTCATTTAAAACAATATGTCATATCAGCTTGCAAAAGTTATAATTTATGTAAAAATATTTGCTTCAATCACTTTTACATAAAAGAAAAAAAACGATATCACATTACATTACAATAAAAGAAGCGTCCGTAATAGAATTTCTTTTATGAAATATTTACAAACTATTGATATGACACACCATAATCTAAGGAAAGTTTTTTTTAACCATAGAAATCTTCTATTACGGGATTTAGTCATATTGAAGACTCCTCATCTTTTCCTAAGAGTATGTTTAGTGGGATCGAGTTCGGGAGCTCTTCTCACAATCTCGAGTCACAGTTTTTTGGTATCCATGTAAAGTTTTAATTTGGTTACTTGAACTCAAATGTACTTACTTTTGATACCGAATATTTAATTTTAACTTTTGTTGCAATGGAAAAGCTAACTTAAGCTTGTCTTGATGCATAAGATGAAGGCATTAATTGAAATACTAGTAGTAGATATGAGATTCCTCTTCCAATGATCTTGAGAACTGACTGTGTAATTATATACATTTCTAGGACAAGTAAAAATACCAAATTTCAATAAGTACTGTAGTTGAGTGGTCTCTAAACTAAATTGTCTCATACAACAACTTAAGAAAAAACAAAACACAATTATTATCATTTACATAAATTAGAGTAAGCCATAACAAAAATACTCTGTTATGATCCATATGAGGTGCTGTTGGTATACCAATTTTTGTTTGTATACATATCTGATACTATCAGTTTGGCAGCACATCATATAATCAATCAATGACCATCACTCACCAAACACCATTCCCTTTCCCTTTGGAGTCACGTTGCCTTAATCTTAGTACCCATTAATTTCTTCACTTAAAAAACCATCCTTTAGAAATTTTGCTTCCATTCAACTACTCACTATGCTTCAGATAGAAACAGAATTCCTCTCTGAAAGCTAATTGGCTAAGGAAATTGCAAACATAAAGTTAATAAATGAAGCCACAAAGTTAATTTTTAATGCCACCAAATTCAAATTTATTATCTATAGTGGGAAAATAGTATTAATTAGTTGGTCTTTCTTCATCCTATTCAACTTCAAGTTGAATATCCCAACCAACAAGGTTCTTATTTATATGATCAAAATTTAATTTTACCCACAGAATCATTCATATAATGAATAGGTTGTTCTGGTTCTGGCTCCCAGAATACCCAACATTCCAACCTGGATGGGACATAGAAGAAATCCATGCCACATTCTTCAAATGCATCAGTTGGCAAATGGAAGAAACCTTTGATACAATCAATTGCCCTTACCATTATGTCTGTGACAGAACACATCCACCAAATTACCCACCATCTGTTGATATCTTGGTGCTTCTATTCACAACAGCTTCTTATTTGGTGACCCTTGTCATTGTGATAATGGATATGAGCAAAGGAAGAGGGAGAATGTTTTTGGGTCAATCAAAAAGATTCCTTTTACCATCTGGTCCTATATCCCTCCCACTTATAATCTTAGCCTTTGCAAAGGGTCCTCAAATTAACACAATATTCCCACTCTCTTGCATTGGTCCTGCAATTCTTCTATTGGTTCTCATCTCTGCCTTGTCCTTTGACAATGGAGCAGCTGATAAGGACATAAAGTACACTTTTTTTGCAGCATCAACTGTGTCTGGAATTTTGCATGCAAGCATGTATCTTGACTCTATTGTGTTGCCTTATTACACAGGCTTTGATGCAGTGATGACTTCAACATTTTCAGGTGAGTGTGCATCTTGTGTGTGTAGGAGAGAAGCTTTGGTTGTGGGAGGGAAACTAGTGAGGTATAGGGGTTGGTCAATGACCACATTTTTTGTTGTGGGGGTTCTGTGTTTGAGGATAATATGCAAAATCTCAGGGGAAAATGCAGGGAAATTGTGGTGCATCAAAGTGTTGATGGAAAGGTTTAGCTGGATCTTAATAACTGTGGACTGTGTTTATCTGACAGCAAAATCACCACCAGAAAGAGTAATGTTGAGAGTTGTTACTTTTGGAGGCATACTTGTTTTGATTTTACTTCATGTCCTCAAAGAGGCATGCAGTCAAATTTACAAAATGGCTTATGTGGCACAAAAATTGAGATGGATATCAACATCATTGCAAATAGTATAAAGGAAAAAAAAACTTTATCAAAAGCAAAATGGGTTTTGGGAAAATCAACAGCTTAGTTTTGTTGTAATAGAACATAGATGTTATTGCCACCCTTCCTTCCAATGTAAATGAAGTCTTCTTTTTTCTTAACCTAACTGGTTCTGTTTACTTTTGTAATTCACACACATGAGTTGGCTCTTAGAATTCAATCTTTATTTTTCTAAATATTTTACCTTTTTTAAATATAATTGAAAGAAAAGTTATTAGTCACTTAACCACACACAACTATACACAGAGCTAGCACCATTTTTGTTTAAAGACATTTCTTTTTAATTTTTTCTTTCATATTGCAGTTTTACATTCTGCTCTACTTTAAATTCAGAAAGATTAACATAATTAATATGAAATCAAATGCCCAAGTACAATTAGGATGCTCATGGAGCCAAAATCATATCTTTGTATGAGTTTAGAGGGAAGTGGAAGGGGGAAGAAGATAAGGGGAATACTTTGTAAAATACAATTGAATGAATTAAACTCCCGAATACAAAGGCGAAATGGGCTTTCAATAAGCTCTCCCCTCTGAAAGAAATTAAAATAAAGTCAGACTTGAAGAAGAATAAAGAAAATCCTTCCCACATCGTATATGCAAGGTTTATGCCTGAGTGCCAACTGGCTCTGGTTGAGGTCACACATCGTGCGTGTGCAACGTTTTGGAGTCAGCGCAACAACCTTTCTCTATTTTTCATTTCCCTTTTTTTATTCAATTTTGTTAGTTTGTTAAGCTTTTGTGCCTTGCTGTAGTTTCCGGATTCTTCTTTTGATTATTCTGTATCTTTCCTCTATATAAGAGAACCATATGTAATATTCTCTGTGTGGTGAATAAAATGATAATTCACAATTCTGAAAGAATTCTATTACCCTCCCTCTCTTTTCCTCTAAAAATTAACTAGCAACATACCATAAAGAATCATATCATATCATATATATATCATATATATAAAAAGGAAGGAACAAGGGGTAAGTGTGTAATCTCAACTCTTCCACATAAAATAAGGGTGAGTGAGTCAATTACTACTTTTAAAAATCCACTTATTCTCTCTCATTCAATTCATTAAAAAAAACATAAACATAATATATTATGGGTTATTAAAAATTAAGAATTTTATTTTGAAATATTATTAGTATAAAATTTATGTGTTTGAAAAAAATAATAAAGAAAATACTTTCATTTTGTATCTTTAAATTATTTTCAAATTGATTAATTTATATTAGTATTAATATAATAGTAAAATTAAAGAAAAAACATTTATTAAATATTTCTAATTATAAAATTATTTTAATTTATTTAAAATATATAAATAAAAAAATGTTAATGGATATAAAAAATGGTTGAATATTTTTCAAAACCACAATCCAAATTCACTTTAATTATTACAATTTATTATTTCTTATTTAAAATTTACGCTCAATAATAGTGTTTTCAAAATGTTTTTTTTTTTCACATCATACAAATAAATTTTAATTCTTTTACCCTTACTTTGTTTTTTATATGAACAAAAATAATAAATGTAAAAATCTATATAACAAAAGGTAAATGTATATCACAGGAAAATAAAAAATTAATAAGAAAAATAACAATTTTTTATGGGTAAATACTTAGTTTTATCAATATATATTTGTTAATTCAGTACATTTGTTAATATATAGTTTTTGATTAATTACATTGTTATTTTTGTCCACTTGCCAATATATTTACTCTCTTTATATAAAGCTTCTACAAAGAAAATACATTTTTTTTAACAAAAACATACTGAATTTTTGTGAGGGGTGGAGAAAAAATGATTAGAAAATGCCTTAAGTTATTTGCGATAGAATGAACAAATAAAAAAAATAGGGGTGAGATTGAGAATATATATAATATGAAATTATTTAATTTAGCACTCTTTAACAAATGAAAACAAAGAATATTAATCAAAAGTAAATATATTTGAAGTAAAATTCTTTTAATTTAATATGGTAAGTAACGATCGAATATGAAAAATTATATTGGATGACATAGTTTTAATAAGAGTCAATTTAGGGGAAATACTTCAGAAAAATTGAAATACGAGATCCTTGATAAGAGATTCGCTGAAGGGAAGAATTGGAAATATTGGTGGGCGAGGGAGAGTGACATATTCAAGATTTGTCATTTTGATAAAAGTTGATTAAGATTCTACTTGCAGCATAAAACAAGGATCTCCTTTGTCCGAATTGATAATAAAAACTAACTTGATGGGATGAATCTCCTATGACTCATAAATACTATTTTGAAGGATAGGACTTTTAGACACACTATTTGGTTATCTATTAAAGATAGCATGAATCTTCCTTTTGGAGAAAATGTAAATTTAAAGAGTGATTTCAGACAGATTCTTCCTATCATTCCTAAAGCATCAAGGTAGGACATAGTTCATTCAAGTATAAATTCATCTTATCTTCAGAGCTTTTGTAAAGTTCCAAAATTGACTAAATACACAATTCATTTTCTAATCTTGATGCATATGATTTGAAAAAAAAAGGGTTTTGGCAATTGGTGACAAAACTATTGGCAATGGAAATGAAAAAGACATTTGAACAATGAAATTCCTGAAAATCTCTGAATATGAAATTTAGTGACCTTCTACAGTCAATAGTTTAAAATACTTATCCAAGCTTATTGGAAAATCTGAATGATTAAACTTACTTTCAACTTATAGGGTTATTCTAGCACCTACCAATGAGATTGTTGATATGTTGATTAATTTTATGTTATCATTGTTTCCCTGTGAAAGTAGATCATATTTGAGTTTTGTTTGTGCTTCTCCTATGGAAGGGCAGATTGATACTATTGATCAAGTGTATACTCTAAAATTTCTAAACATCATAAAATCTTCTGGTCTTCCATGGGTACTTATGTATTGGAAACCAAAGCTATTTGATCATCAAGCTATATATATTTGCCAAAAGGTGATTATTTTAAGGTTGGCCTTAACACCTTCAGATCAAAGAAATCTTTTCAAAGGAATATTTTCAAGGTTGTTTCCTTTATGATGATGTATAATTAATAAAAGTCAAGGACGAATTCTGAAACATATGGGCATTTATTCGCGATAAATTTTTTTTTCTCATGGTCAATTCTATGTCTTAATCCCAAACGCCATCTCCCAAAGTGGTTTAAAAATTCTGATATATGACGGTGAAGGAGAAGTCTCAATCTCAATTTTCACTTCAAACGTTATTTATAAAAAAGTATTGGAAAAGTTTAAATTAAGATTGTAACAAATTTGTTTTATTCGGTATTATTTATTTAACCTTCATGTAACTAATACCTTACATAATAATGACATATATTTTACATATTTATATTTATCATCTATCACATTTTTACATTCATAATATATTTTGCATTAGAGTCATGCTAATTATGATTTATGTTAATTTTTCAGGTACAAATTTATAACAGATATTTTGCATATGTTATAAGATTATTTTATAAATAATATTTTATTTCATTTTTAATATTAATTTTCTCCACCATCAATATAAAATAGTCTGTGGGAAGCACGGGTCAGAGGTCTAGTTTATAATCATTAATAGAAAATATAATAATTAAGATTTTAACAACTCTATAATTTGTTGTGTCTATGTGTGTGTGTTTATGTGTATGTATATATAAAAGGAGGGTTCAACTTACACCAAGTAAGTCGCACCAAGTATTACACTATTAAATAACTTTTTAATATATCATTGTATTAAGTAATTCACCGTTGACTTCAAAATAGATGATAAACAATAGGAGTTGTCTCAAAATTATGTTTCCTTTTTAATTTATTGGTTTGGAAAATTAACTTTTCGTTTATTATATAATATATTAAAGTAAAAAAGGTAACAATCACATCGGTAATATGTTAACTTAGTCTAAGAAAGTTGGGTAAGTTAACAAGGTAATAACCACATCAATAATCTGTTAATTTAGTCTAATGGCAAATACGTTTTTGAAAAAGAATTATTATGTGAGGACGAAAAACTAAAACAAAAATTAGGGGGACTAAAATGAAAATGAGTGTATTTTGGAGGAGCTAAACACATATTTAAACCAAAATATTCATTAAAAACTGTCCATGCAACTTTTAAAATTATCAATACATTCAATATTGATTTTTTTTTAAATTTTTTGTTAACGTCAAGGATATATACAAATGAAAAAAATTATTGAAAAATAATATTTATTACGGAAAAAATAAAAAAAAAGTGTAATATATATTTTTCATTTTTAACTTCCTCACAAATATGTTAAGGACTCAAGGGTATACTCTTTATCAATCAGAAAACCTTGATACTGACCCACACCTCTGCCTCAACTTTATTGGAGAAAATCCACTTTGATTAAGTTTAAGAAAACCTGACCCAAACTCGATTTTGACAGGGTCGGGATTGAAGTTGCAAGCTTATATATTTTTCTTTAAAAAATGATATAATAACTAAATAATTTAATTATAATAATAATTAAATAATAATTTCAAGCTTATATATATTCTCCTTAAAAATGATATAATTTTTAGGTTTCTTATTTTTTTAAATTCTCAATGTCTAATCTTTTATATTAACTAAATTAAAATGTATTAGATATATATGACTTATTTAAGGGTTTGTTTGGGAATGGGGTGTTTGTGGGGAAGCGAGGGAAGGGTGAGGGGTTGCAGGAAGATGTGGCAAAATGGACTACCCGACGGGACCCATCTTAGTGCCGGTAGCAGGCTATTATAGACCGGGCTTTTAGCCCAGCTAAAATTTGGTCCTATGAAATAAAAGTCCAAGCCCGGCCCTATGTGCATGGTCAGCGGGCTTATGCGCGCGGGTCGTCCCGGTTAAAATTTAATTTATTAAAAAATATAGCACATTAAAAGTTATAAAGAATTACACTTCTACAAAACCAAAAAAAATGACAATGTAATTTTCAAAAACATAAAAAAAATGTTCATACAACCCAATAAAAAACATTTAAGTAAATTTATAACATACAAGTTTTCAACACATTCCAAAACACATTAAAACACATTCATCAATCAATTTCATTAAACTAAAATACATTCAACTAAAATTAAAAAAAAATGACTTGGAAAATATTGAATTAAAATGAGTTTTTTTTAATAAGTTCATAAATTGATATAAACAACCACGCTTATATTAATTAATACATATACATGTTATGAAAAATTTCCGTTTAGTGTGCAAAAGAGTGCAGGGATGTAATATTACTTCATATTTTCAAAACAAAATTCCTTCTTATTAGAATTTGAAGATTTATTTCTACATAATATTAATCAACACTTTGCACTACTCAGCAAATTTTTTTATTCTTTTCATATTGCAGTTCTACATTCTACTCTACTTTAAATTCAGAAAGATTTCTGGCGCGTTTGTTTTAAATTTACAGTACAAAACTATGATTTTGCAGAATTGATTTTAAATTCCGTCCATTGTACTTCGTAAAGCGTGCATCATCCATCTCAACCATCCATTTCTAGAATCAATTCTACTCAACTGTAAACCAAACGGACCCTTACTGAATTTATATGAAATCAAATCTACAAGTACAATTAGGATGCTCAAATTGTGTAGCCAAAATTTTAGAGGGAAGCGAAAGGAGAAGGGGAAGATTAGAGATGAAAAGGAGGGGAAGAAGACAAAGGAAAGACTTTGTAAAATACGATTGAATGAATGAATTAAACTCTCAAACACGGAGGCGGAAAGAACTTTCAATGAGCTCTCCCCCTCCCTCCATTTCCCTCTAAAAATTAAGTAGCAAACATACTCTAAAGAATTTATAATCATTAATTGAAAATGTAATAATTAAGATTTTAACAACTCTATAATTTGTTTTATATATATATATATGTGTGTGTGTGTGTGAGGAGAGTTCAACTTATACCCGTGTAAGTTATACCAAGTATTACACCATTGAATAATTTTTTAATAGATCACTGTATTAAATAATTCACAGTTAGCTTCGAAATAGATGATAGATATATAGTAGGAGTTGTCTCAAAATTATGTTTCCTTTTTAATTTCTTGGTCTGGAAAATAAATTTTTCATTTATTATATAATATATTAAAGTAATTAAAAAACTTATTAATTGACACATATGATGTCACATAAATCTAAGAAAGTCAGGTCAGTTAACAAGGTAACGACCACGTCAATAATTCTATAAACTTAGTCTAATGACGATGATATTTTTGAAAAAGATTTATTTTGTGAGGATGAAAAAATAAAAAAAAGGGGACTAAAATGAAAACGAGTGTATTTCAAAGGAACTAAATACATATTTAGCCAAAATAAAAAACATTCATTAAAAATTGCCCATGTTAACAATAAGCCTTTAATAAAATTTCACTTTAACTAAAAAATTTCACTTTTATACTCTTACAATAAACCTTTAGCAAAATCTTGTATGTTAAGGACTAGGGTATACTCTTTATCTAGCAGACTTGACAATCAAACTCGAATACGTTGATACTAACCCACACCCCCACCTCAATTTTAACGGATAAAACCTTCTTTGATTTAGTTTAAGGAGATCCCGACTCTGACCCGATTTTCACGGGGGCAGGTTTGAAGATGCAAACTTATATATTTTTCTTAAAAAATGATATATATATATATAAATAATTTAATTATAAGAGTTAAATAATAATTTCAAACTTATATATTTTCCTTAAAAAATGATACAATTCTTAGGTTTCTTATTTTTTTTAAATTCTCAATGTCTAATTTTTTATTATTTAAATTTAAATGTATTATTAGATATATATGACTTATTTTAGGGTTTGTTTGGGAATGGGGGTTTAGGGGGAGGGGAGGGGAGGGTTGTAGGAGAAGCAGACAAAATGAACTACCCAGCTCGGCCCAGCTTAGTGTGGGAGAGGGCTGTTATGGACCGGGCTTTCTAGCCCAGCTAAATTTGGCCTTATGAAATAAAAGCTTGAGCTTGGCCCTATGCGGGGTAGCGGGCTTGTGCGGGTCGGCCCGGTTAAAATTTAATTTATTAAAAATATAACTTATTAAAAGTTATAAAGAATTACACTTCTACAAAACTAAAAAAATTGACAATGTAATTATCAAAAACATTAAAAAAATGTTCATATAACCTAATAAAACACATGCAAATACATTTATAACATACAAGTTCCCAACATATTCCAAAACACATTGAAACACATTCATCAATCAATCCCATTAAACTAAAACACTTAGAAGTCTAAAGAGGTTCTTGAAGGAGAATACTCAAAGTATTAGAAGCCTGAAGAGGTTGAGTGAAGAATACTTGTAACTATATTCAAGGAAGAATAGTGAAAATCTCATTGTGTGTGGGGACTGGATGTAGCTCAAATTGTTGGGGGTGAACCAGTATAAATTTAATTAGCTATCTCTCTTCTCTCCTTTAAACTCTGCATCTTATATTAAATGAGTACGCTAAGTAAATTAAATATACTTCTTTGCAATCTCAATCTTTAATTAGTTTCATATTTCAAGAAGAAGTAAGTATAAGTAAATCCACAAATTGATCCTTGACTTTTTTTGTGTCGGGCAGTATAGTCCCTGACTTTTAAAAATGATCACATTAATCCTTGACATTCTTCACTGTCCATCAGTTTAGTCCAACGTCACATTTTCCGTTAACGGTGAGTTGTCACGTTAAGTGACACATAGGATCCAAAAAACCTGCAAATTAGTCCCTAACTTTTATAAAATCAGCCAATTTAGTCCTTAACATTTAAAAATGACTTTATTAGGGATTAAATGTTGTAGAAACGCGTGACTCTCTTCCGAACTTTAAAAAACCACTTAAAATACATTTTTTCCATTCAAAAAGTGACTAATTATTCTCTCAAGGATCAAATATGTTCATATTAAATCTATTTCTTTTAACTTCTAGTTGTGTTCTTCTTTTCCTTGTTTTAATTTATGTTTTTATTTCAATTAACATATTTATTAAAAGAAATGAACTCTCCTAAGAATTAGATTCTATCATCAGATTGTTCATTAGAATCTTATTTGCATTATAAATTCATGTGAACAAAGCCAGGAAAGCAATTCCACAAGGACAATAAATAATTAGACACTATAAATCAAAGAACCATTTTAAAGGAAATGAACCCTCTTAAAGATTAAGTTTCTTATTCTTATATGCTTCTTCCCTTGTCTTTATGTTAATTACTTCCATATGGAGACACACAAGTGCAAGCTTTACTTCATAAGCTTTTCCAATGAAAGAGTTTTGGACAAAAAATCCTCTTAAAGGAAATGAACCTTCTTAAAGATTAAGTTTCTTATTCTTATATTCTTCTTCCCTTGTCTTTCTGTTAATCATTTTCATATGGAGAAGCATAAGTGCAAGCTTTACTTCATAAGCTTTTCCAATTAAAGAGATTTGGGGTGCTCTTATGAGGAAAGTTCACCAACTGGAATTTTGTTCAATGAATTTATAATGCAAATAAGATTCTAATGAATAATCTGATGATAGAATCTAATTCTTAAGAGGGTTCATTTCCTTTAATAAATATGTTAATTGAAATAAAAACATAAATCAAAACAAGGAAGAGAAGAACGCAACCAGGAGTTAAAAGAAAGATTTAATATGAACATGTTTGATCCTTGAGAGAATAATTGGTCACTTTTTGAATGGAAATGAATGTATTTTGAGAGGTTTTAGAGTTCAGAAGAGGGTCACACGTTTCTACAACATTTAACCCCTAATAAAGTCATTTTTAAAAGTCAAGGACTAAACTGTCTGATTTTAAAAAAAGTTAGGGACTAATTTGTAGGTTTTTTGAATCCCATGTGTCACTTAACGTGCCAACTCAGCTCTCCTTTAATGGAAAATGTGACGTTGGATTAAACTGATGGACGATGAAGAATGTCAGGGACTAATGTGGTCATTTTTAAAAGTCAGGGACTAAACTGCCCTATGCAGAAAAAGTCAGGGACCAATTTGTGGGTTTACTCAAATAAGTATATTTAAACAAACTCTTTTGTTAACATTGTTGATTCATTCATCTTACGTTTATCATCTTAAGCTTAAGCATCTTAAGTACACAATATCTTGTATCACTCTTTACAAATCTCTGTATGGATTTCTTGTTAGAATACCCAAGTCCCAAACACTTGAGAAACACATCAGAAAAGAAATCTAAGGACTTGTTTGGTTTGCATTTTTATTTCCTATTTTCTGAAAATTTACAAAGAAAAAACTGGAAATGCTGGAAATAAAAATTTTGTGTCTCGCATTTCCAGTTTTTCCTCTGTAAAATTTCAGAAAACAAGACAGAATGAAAACAGAAAATGGAAACATGAAATGAAAATGGAAACCAAACAGACCCTAAGGTTTCTAGAATTTTAAGAAGCGTCTCAATTCAAGCACCTTTTTTAGACTCAGCCAACTTCACCCCTTACAAATCAAGGGAAAAAACTGTATATATGAGAACACTTCCTTCCACTACAAGAAATTTTGTTTTTAGCGGCTGTCGCTACACAAGGAAAAGTCGTCTCTACAGGCTGCGTAGCGACGGCTTAGAGACGGCCACGTGGATTTTGCTAAGTGGCTCATTGTAAATACAGTAGCGACGACTGACGTCAGTTGTTGCTACCTAGAGACGGCTTAGCCTTCGTTGAAGCCGTCTCTAAAAACATGGTCGTCGCTACGAGTAATTTTTATTTAAATTTTTTTATCTAGAGACCGTTGTAGTGACAGCCACAGCCGTCGCTACAGGTATATATTTTTTAAATTAAATTTATTATTATTTATTATATTTTAATAATTCATTAAATTTATTATTTATTTTATTATTTTATTTTTAAATTAAATTTATTATTATTTATTTTATTATTTATTAAATTTAAAATTATAAAAACAATACTAAAAAAGCACACACACATATATATATAAATATATACACAAACTCTGTTAAAAAATAATACAATAAAACATAAACATAAAGAAATCAATGGTGGAGGCGGCGTTGGGGCTGTGGGGTGGGTTGGTCGTCCTTATCATCCACCGATTGGTCATCCATGGCGGGATCATAGATTCATAATAGGGGTGCGGCTGTGCCTGAGCCTGAGCGGGAGCCTGACCCGCAGCCTGAGCATCCAGGATCTGCTGCATCTATCGTCGGAGTCGTGCCAACTGATCCTCCAAATCTGCAGCCTTCTCTATGGCCTGCCAAGACTGCTCCTTTGCTACTTCGACTTCCTGGCGCATCGCCTCCTCTCTAGAATGTCGTGACCCGGACCCGTTAGTACTCTCGCCCGGGTGAGCCCAACACTCCTGAGTCAAGCTGGTCACACCTAGATGAATGTTGGAGGCCAAGTCCCCGATGCCATAACAACGGCCTCGGGTCTTGCCACCCACAACATCCCTCCAGATCTCTAGCTTGGTGGAGGCATCAGTCATGGAGGTGTCCCCCACCTATGACTCCATCTCCCTCAGGCGCTCCTTGTAATTTGTTTGTTCAGGTTAAAAGTAAAATTAGTTATTAGTTATATATTCAATTGCATAAATATGAAATTATATAAAAAAACACTTATAAACAAACACTTATAAACAAACACTTACATATGTGGACTGGGCCCTGTCATCTACCCAGCCACCACCCTTTTTGGCGTGGGTGGCAGCAAAGAACTCGTCCAACTCGACCTCCCACCCAAGTTGTCGAGCCTACACAGGAAAATTACACAATTAATTAATTTAACAACAAATAGAAATAAAATACAGAATAGTGTTTGTGTATACATACCATATCCAACGCCACCTCATGGTGGGCCCTGCGACCCGTGGTGTGGACTGCCCCCCGTGTTGAGAAGCCCAGTTGCTCTTGTTACGAGCGGACTTTCCCTTGATTTCCGCAGGGTCCCAATAGGCCAAGAGATCCTCCTAGGCCTCCTCACCACACCACGTGGGCCTATTCCCAGCCTTCTGAGCCTTGTTCATCATATCTCGAAGGTGACAAGCAACCATCTGCTCGTACACCTTCTTGATTTGGGACTCATCAGAAGGGTCCCAAGTAACTCGACTCTACAAAATAAAAATATGGTAAGTTCTGCCAAATTGACATATCTTAAGAAAAAATTTAAAGTTGATAGGGTTTTTAATTACCGTGAACTCCTCCCACCACCAGTCCTAACATCCTTCGGGGTGACCTCCCAAAGGTAGTGAGGACCCTGGAACTGCGTCCGGATCGCATGACCAATGGCTGCGATAGGTGGGGTGTTAGGCACCCACCTGCAAAATAAAATATTCAATATTAACAGTTAAAACAATTAAAGATTAAATATTAATATCAATTCTAAAGAAGAAAATAAAATTAAACAAACTCACCCCTTGCCAAATGGTCGGATAATAACCCGACTTCGAGCGTCTGTTCCATGAGGTCTGCTTGACCCGACACCCTGGAATCGAGTTGGCTCCTCATCAAACTCCTGCTCAGCATCCCTATCCAGGTCATCCTGAGCATCGTCAGGGTCTATCTCGGGCACAACGTCCTCTTGCACTTGAGGCATCTAAACTAATCCCGGTGTCGGGATGAACCTAATACCATCGAACTGCGTCGGAGCAGATGATGGAGGGGAGGAAGAAGAAGTCTGCATGGCGCCCGCCGGCGCTGAAGTAGATGGATGCTCCGACATCTGATTAGCGTGTGAGTGAGAGAGGTTGGCCCTCTCTCGTATCGCGCGAGCTGCCTGTTGTCGTAGCTCGCTGGGAGGGATGGACCTCCCTCTACTAGGTGGGATCTTCTCTCCACCTCTACCACGCATCCTAGGCACTAGTGACTATAGACATTATATACAAAATAAATAATTATATAAATTAAAATAACTAATTACATTTTACTAATATACTAATTAATAAAATAATTACTAATATACTAATTACTAATAAAATTAATAAAACTAATTATAATTACTATAGACATTATAAAACAAGTAAACTAATAAATTAATAAAACAAATAAACTAATAACTACAAATAAATTAAATAAACTATTAATTACAAATAAACCTAATTCATATATCACATTATAATTATAAAATAAATAAACCTAAATACAAATAAATTAATTAAAACTATTAATTACAAATAAACTATTTACAAATAAACTATTAATTACAAATAAACCTAATTACAAAAAATTAAATTAATAAAAAAACTAACTACACATAAACTATTAATTACAAATAAACCTAACTCCTATATCACATTAATAAATTAATAAAACAAATAAACTATTAATTTTAAATAAATTAATTAAATCTTTAAAAAAACTTACTTGTTGCGACTCCGAAAGGTGAATAACTCTGGAACGAGCTCTAACGTCACCTACATGCAATTATTTTGAAAACTGATCGGTTCAAATGATCCTATGAAGGAGAGGAACATTTTAAATGGTCAGTTTTTCAAAATAAACGGGGTGAGGGGACAAAAATAGGGGGTGGTTGTATGAGAGGAAAAGGGAGTTTGGAGGAAAAGGAATTTGGAAATGGAGGAAGAGGGGATGGGGAGGGGTTTTAACGCGTGCAAGTAGCGATGACCAGACCGTTGCTACGACCGTCGCTACGTTTTTAAAAAAATGCGCGCGTAAATTAAAAATTCATTTTTAATATAGCGACAGCCTGCCGTCTCTAAAGCCGTCGCTACATTTGATTTTTATTTCTTTTTAGAAAAAAATAAATAAATTATAATTATAGCGACAACCCAACCGTTGCTACTGTCAATTCCTAGCGATGGCTAGGCCGTCTCTAAGAATTAATTGCACTGAACAGTGCATTTAATTAATACTGTAGTGACGGCATAGCGACACCTCGGGGCCGTCGCAGAGAAGTCGTCGCTAAAAACTGGATTTCTTGTAGTGTTCACATGGATTTTCTTTTTTAAAAATAAAAAACAAATATTGTCAGAATTCTTTTTTTAAAAAAATTGTGTCCTAAAAGTTTTGACATGATCCTGTCCGACCCAACCAGGACGCCTCGGATCCATTGCAAGGGATTGACGGTCCAATGACCGAGGCCAAATCTGAGCGGATGAAGAGAGCTTTGAAACTCTTGATCACTAAAGTCCAAAGGAAAGAAGACCACCGAGCAGAATAAGATCCAAAGAAGTGGCTTAATTCGGGAAAGTGTATCTAATCAGATCCTAACCGATTTATTTAATTAGGATAAGATCTGTTAGAAATCAATATATATTTAATATCTTAATATCTATATTCAATATATACTTCATATTTTAATATCTATATTTAATATAATATATATTTTTTTAAAATGTTAATTATAAAAAATATATTTCTCATGTAAATAAAATATTAGTTATATAAAAACTTTAAGATGCTTTGTCATTGTTCAAATAGTTAAGAAATAATATGATGAAAAAATTTTCTTTTTCAAACAAAAAAATGGAATTAGAGACGGAATTATTCCGTCTCAAACTTTTGTCCCCGAAATTATTAGCTTGAGATAGATTTAGAGACGGATTTTATATCATAGACTTAATTTCGTCTCTAAAATTGTTATTGGTGTTAATATTATTAGGTTTGGAATTAGAGACGGAAATTATCAGACACGGATCATTGCCGTCTCTAAATTCCGTCTCAGAAATAACTTTAACAACTTAGAGACAAACTTAGAGACGGAATTTGTCTGAGACGGAAAATTCTGTCTCTGAAATGAAAAATTTTAACTCCGTCTCAACTTCAGATATTCCGTCTCTGAATCTGTCAAAAATAGAGACGGAAAATTTTCCGTCTCTAAAATCCGTCGGTATTTTCAACTTTTCTGGTAGTGACTTAATTCCGGAAAGTGTTTCTAATCAGATCCTAACTGATTTATTTAATTAGGATAAGATCTGTTAGAAATCAATATCAGATCTATTAAGATTATATTTAAACCTTTTAGTATTATATTTTATCTTATTTAGGATTAAATCTTTTAGGATTTTATTTTATCTTATCTAGGATTAAATCTATTTAATTTAAGACTGTATCTTTTAGATAGTTTATTTTAGGAAATTCCTTTGCTATATACTATCATTGAGAATCAGTTTGTAGACAGTTGAATTCAATAAAAATTATGAGTTTTCTCTTTGTGAGAATTTATCCTTTGTTCTTGGATTAAAGAACTACTTGATAACTTAGGTTCTACCCGCAGGTCTTGGTTAGGGTCTAGTTGCTTATATCCTGATAACTTTGGTGCTTCCGGCAGGTCACAGATTGTGTCAAGTTCCTATATTTGATAACTTTGGTGCTTCCGGAAGGTCATGGATTGTGTCAAGTTCCTATATTTGATAACTTTGAACTTTGGTGCTTTCGGCAGGTCACGGATTGTGTCAAGTTCCTATATTTGATAACTTTGGTGCTTCCAACAGGTCTTGGATTGTGTCAAGCTCCTTACCGTTAATTACCATTTTTTGATCTTCAGGACGTTCCTATCTTTACGCTTCTGATTCGTATCAAGTTCCCTCATACATGTTTTCAATAAAGGCATTTTGCAAACATCTTATTATTCCGATACCTATTAGAATGCATGGGAGTGCAAAAAATACCCTTAAAGCTAATATGAAAGCCCCCTCATAAAATATATTTTTTTTCATAGTGAAGCATATGAAAGGGGCGTAAGGATCCTCCCCCGCGCTGCACTCTCTTCTGTCGCTTTAGCCACGGAATAGCTAGAAAATTACTACGGATATTAACTACAAAATGATTCCGTAGGTATCACCTAGCTATTCGGTAGCTAATTCTGCTGCAGGCTCCTGCAGCATTGCAGAGGATCCGAATTCGTGGATGACACAACCTTAAAAACAAAAAAAGGAAAGGGAAACCGATGAGCTTCTTCGGGCCTTAACATGTTTCTTTTTATTGGGCTGCTTTGTACTTATTGCATGAGAAGAAATTAGTAGGGCCTGCTTGTTTATGACTTTAAAAACAGAAAATTAAAAAACTTATTTAGTAGATAATTTTTTAAAAATAATTTTAAAAAGTGTGACTGTTTTTTAGTATTTATTTTAAATCATTTAACTAAATAAATGTGAATGGGATGACTTGGACTTTTTAAAGGAAAAGTTAGGTGAACATGTTTTAATATGTAGACACTTTGAGATATAAAAATGAAAAAAAAAAAGAGAATGAGAAATGATAGATATTATATGATGTATATAGAAAGTAGGGGTGTTCAAGATCCAGTCTGTCCCTTTGACTCGTCCTCCTTGGGTCGGATCTGTTCATGTTCTACAAGAAAGAATATAATCAAATCGGGTCTCATCGGGTCTTATTTGTTGACCCAACATCGGGTTGAGAATAGGTTCGGGTTAACCTTCGGGTTACCTGACCCGTCCTTTATATATAATTATAGTATTTATCAATTATAAATTTCTATTATATGTAAAGTTCTAACTTTATTTTTTTCTTTTCAAATAGGTTTTTGAGTCTAAGTTTCCTTTAACTACCTTTAAAAATACATTCTATACGTAAAGTTATATAGTGATATAATGTTATTCTTGTTTTAGTAATGTCCCAAACTTTAAAAAAAGTAAAAAATATTGCATACAAATTAAGAGGAATTCGATCTATTGTATGCAATATATATTTACTAACTGTATGAACTATTTTCTTTTGAAAATTGTTATATGATCATTTCATGATTATATTTAGCTTATATATCGGTTCAACCCGGTCCTATACCTACTCAGACCCGGTTTTACTTGGATCCGTACATCATCGGGTCTTTTCAGATTTATGAACGGGTTCGTGACCTAATAAAAAATTAGGGCCGGGTTAGGGACAAATAAAATCCGTCTCAACCCGTCCAATGAACACTCTAATAGAAAGAGAAATAGCAAGAGTAATAACACCCATGAGTGTGAGAGTGTCTATGCATGAATCACTGTAGTTTTTTTTTAATATTAGGCAGAAGTGCTTACCATCTCGCAGCATTTTACCAAAAGAAAAAGGTGAGTCTAATTACATGTTTGTTAAGGAGTATACATTACTGAATGATTTTGATGATAATACAAGTCATATCCTCTTAAATATATATAATTATTAAAGTTTTTTTTTTCTATAATTACATATGCGCTTCCATAAGAGACCTAGTGGCTTTAACAACGCCTCTGTATCTGTATAAATAGCTAGTTAAAGATAAAAGTTTTGAGGATGCATGGCCAGTTAACATAGCTAGCTAGATTAATATAATTACTCATATATATAATATATTGTCTAGCTATAAGCCCTTCTTAATTATAGGTAAGATATACATATATAATCTAATCAATGAGAGTACCATGCATATATCGAATAGGTATCTAGTCTAGTATATATCTACTATATATATACCTAATATTTTACTACTACTTTGGATCATGAACATACACAAATTTAATTAAGAAGTTCGTTGTCCAACACACAACTGAAGTTGAGGCATATATATACTAGACTAGAAAATGCCGAAAAGTAAGTTAATTATTATTATATATAAATTTTGAAGGTGGATATAGATAATTCCACAGGGATATATAAATTAATGGCAGCTCCATATATATGTTGTTAACATTAAGCCATCTCATTCACAGAAGAAGAACTCCATCCATTGCTCTGCAAGAAATTAAAGAGTCACGATCCCAAAGACACAAATATCATTAAAGACAATATTATATATAATATAATTCACAAAATTTAATTGACAAGTTACTTGTAATCAGCAATTCCTCGCTAGCTCAAGGCAATAATTTACAAATGGTATATCACTGTTACTTGACCATTTAATTAAACAAAAATAATATTATAAATAGTGTACAACTGTTTGTGATAGGACTCTTGATTCTTATCAAGAATTAATGTGACGAATTTTAAACATTTAGGATTATTTATGCAATTATTTAACTTGGGTGCTAGAGAGTAGGGAAATGACAAATTTAGAACAAGTTGAGGATTTAATCAAAATATAAATTGCATAGAATGATCTCCAAGAAAACTATTTCAATATTGGTGAAGAAAAACATGCATAACCAATTTCTTGAATTTTTTTATAACAGAATATATAAAGAGAGAGAGAGAGGGAGATGATATTAACAACAAATTAATACATACCAATAATTTTAAGGGTCAGGGGTGAGAGCAGGGTCATGATGGATATTGGGCTGAGCCAGCTGAAGATAAGGGTGGTGAAGTTGATGAGGAAGAACAGGGGCTGCAAGTTGAAGGATAGGTTGCTCTTCAAAGAATGGAAAGTGATGATCCATTGCTTTGTTATTTGCTTCCACTGCTGCCTTCTGAAACTCCAACACTGCCCGCTGCTCCTGAATATCAATGAATATATCTATCTTAATTAATCATTTTAATTAATAATTTAAAATATTAGTGTGTTCACAATATTCTTACCCAGTTGGACAAATTGCTGTTTTCATCTTCCAAGATTCTCTCCTAAATTACAACAAGATACAATTAATAGTTATATGGATATGATGTCTATATATTCAAATATTATAGGTGAATGGGAACTGTCTCTGTGTGTGTATATATGCATGTGAAAGAGAGAGTCATATATATAAGTGTGTTTCACCTTCCTTCGCAGATTCTCCATTTGCTGTTGCAAGAGCTCATTCTGCATGCATGGGAATTAAAGTCATGTCAAATAATCATGAAAAGTACTGTTAGTTAGTTAGTTAAATTTGAATTAATTGACTTGACCTGACGGTTTCGAACTTTAGCAACAGAGTTCTCCAATTCTTGTTCAAGCTTAGTCAAATCCTCATACTGTAAACAGCTCATGTCCTCTCCAAGATACCGTTGAATCCCCAATTCAAGACGAAGAGTTTCCTGCCTCAGCATTGCCATGTCACGGAACAATTCATCCTACAAATTAATTCATTGATTGTAGTCATACAACTAATTAATGCAGTTAAGCTATATATATATATATATGGATTTAATAACTATACACTGTCAGTGTAAAATAATTTTACACAGTCATCCAATGATATGTTGACACATCATTTAATGAGTTTAATGACACATGAGGTGTCATATTCACTAATTGATGTGGCAAAATATCATTGGATGACTGTGTAAAACTTCTTTACACTGACAGTGTATAAAAATTAATCTCTATATATATAAGCTTAATTTTAGCACAATATATATACATATACCCTGGGGTGATCACGTTCAATCATGCGAGCTCCTGTAGCTCTCTGATACTTTTCTATGATCTGCTCCATCCTGACAAATTAATTAATTCAAGTTAATTATAATTACAGTGAAGAGATAACTTTGATTTCATAACATGTATAGCTAGCCTGCCTGAGAAAAAAAAAAAAGTCTCTTTATAGGATCATTCATAGTATATATTCACTATCAGTAATATATGGTTGATCATAGTGAAATTAAGGATGCAGAAGCACAGCTGATATTGTTGAAAATGAAATTAATCTAATAACTCCACCACATGGAGCAGACTGAGAAAACAAATGATTATAACATTTCAGATCTGTAATCTGTTACGTCACTCACAACGCACATCAATTTAACTGTCCAAGTCCAAGACACTCAAGTGGTTCGGTCAACCTTTCAGAGTGAAAGATATCGACCTAAAACCTCCCACTCGATCATTTACATACACAGAAGAGAGAGAGAGAGAGAGAGGCCAATTAATTGATTAATTAATCAAAATTCTAGCTAAAGCCTAATTAATTAATTAACAAAATTAAAATGAGAAAGAAATAATTAAATTACCTAAAGGGTTCACTGCAGTACTGGAACATCTTGCCAGTGGTGGAGAAGATGATGAGTCCGATCTGAGCATCACAAGCACAGAAAGTTCATGAGTCTTCTTGATTAGTCCTGTTCTTCTCTTCGAGAATGTCACTTGCCTTGTCGTTGTGTTCTCAATCCTCTTTATCTCTATCTTTCCACGTCCCATTTCCAAACCCTAACCTTAATTTCTCCCTAATTAAAGAAAGGGATTAATTTACAAACAAACACTCAATAACACAAAAAATTAAATGGTGACTTCTTTAATTAGCTATATATATTACTAATAATTACAAAAAATTAAATTAAACTGCAGAGACTACTGATTTAATTTTGGAGAATGAATTAGTTAACTAAAATTTGTGGCTTTCTGGCTACAAAAAGATATAATGGAATCGAAAACACATACATACAGCAGAGAATTATTGAAGATTTTTCTTGATTAGGGCATAGCTTGTGAAGTTAGAGATATAAAAGGAGACGCACGCCATTAAAGAAGAATGTTATATATAATTTGAAGGAAGATCATAAGAAGAAGGGAAATTAAAGAGAGAAAAAAGAAGAGAAGTTTCAGTTCAGCATTTTCATACCTCAAATAACTTCCTTTCCTTTCCTTGTAAGATGAGAAACTGATCTGTGAAACTCTATTAATACTACCATGAGATGAGATATATAAAGGCTATTATTTCTTATTTGCTGAAAGCCAAAATGTAAAAGTCCCAAACTACCCCAGTGCCTTTTTGTGCTCTCTGCAGAGAGGGAGCAAGGGTAGAATTGTCATTTCTTGTTACTGGTGATAATTAAACTCCGTATATATATTTGCCATGCAATGGCATGCATGATGTGGTTCATGGTGCATGCATGTGATAAGGCACAAGGGCATTTCAAGTAATATTCTTCAAAAACCAAGGCTTATAATTCAAAATATGTATATATATGAATTAGAGAACGAGTTGTTGCAAAAGCAAGCATAACCACCACTCATCGATCCTAGTTGTGCTATGCTATTATTTGGTTTGGGTTTATCTGATGAATGGAAGGGAAATCTGAACTTTAGTACTTTGCCATAATAAGTAAAATGGCAGAATATTAGGGTTACTATAAAAGGAAACTCAACACTCATTTTGAAACGACAAAGAATCAGAATCACTGTGCACAACATTCATTGCCATGTGCGTATGTACGTACTCATTTCCTACGAGAGAGAGAGAGACCGACCAATGAATCAACTAATTGCATTTCACATTATGCAATCTCTATGTCCTATTTATACCCATATATATATATATGCTTAATTTGCAGTATAATTATCCTCTCTATTCATTCCGTCTCTTCACCAAAAATTAGCTATAAAATAGTTAGAAATTAAACTATGGAATTTAGTTGTCTAGTAATTTCGTAGCTAATTCCTTATTATTTCATAACTAAATAGAAAGGATAGCTATAAAGACAATTAATCATCTTAATTTTTTTATTACATCCAATGTTTTAAAAACTGAACCGGTGAAAGCACTGGTTCACGGTTCAATGGTTCAACCGTTGTTGAACCGTGGTCGAACCGATATTAATTAAATATATATTTTAAATATTATATAATATTTTAATTAATAAAATAATACAAAATTATAAGAAATTAAGATATGTGAAGTTATAAACTTATTTAAACAACCTTATTATAAAGTTTATAAAAAAAATAAAAATAATTGATAAATAATAAATATCTATATGTAATTCTCAGACATATTTTTATTTATTTAAAAATATTATAAATTAAATAAAAAATAAAAAATTAGAATTTTTTTAGGAAAGACCAGTTCAACCGGTTACCGGATTTTTGACCGGTTTACTGGTTTTTTGACCAGTTTACCAGTTTTTTAACCGATTTTTTGTAGAACGGTTCACTGGTTTATTTGGACCGGACACATGACCGATTCACCAGTTCACCGGTTTACCGGTCGGACCGGCCGGTCCGGTTTTCAAAACTATGATTACATGGAATACAATGAAATTTAAATCTAAAATCTCATGTTAAATTACCCAAACCCCCACTATTAGACCAATATTTCTATTGTCTAACATGTGTTATATATTTACAACCATTTGGTAAACAATTAAATGAGTTCTCCTTGTTTCACACCATATTTCCCACATTTTTTTTATTTTTCTTTTTTTTTTCTCTTCACATTAATTATCATATCTTTTATTTTCTTTCTCTTCGTTTCATTTTTTTCTTTTCATTCTCTCAATCTTTTCCACGCCACCTATACTAAAAGAATTCTAAAAAGAAAACACTGATCAAGTATTTAAAAATGATGCAGCTAGTTTGGAATAATATTTTTACAGTATAGAATTTTTTTTTAAGAAATAAAATGAAATTATTTTTATTAAATATTTATCTAACATAATTTATTTTTAATTATTAATTTTAAAATCAATTTTTATTTAACTTTAAATGAAATGGACACTTTGTGAGGATCAACACTACATTATTTGTCCAAATATCTTTTTCTTGTTTTTCTTTACATTAACTTTTTTTATTGTTTTGGAGACAACAAACATTTGGATGCAGTAGCTGATGTGTAAATTAACTATCCGACAATATTAATTGAAATTGACAATTAATTACAACATTAAGAATTTAACTCAAATTAAATCACTTCAATAATATTGTAACACAATTGAGTTACATCATGAATATTAAAGAATCATCATGTAGTGAAAATTTTTCGTATAGAACAAATGACAAGGTCATAAAAATAAATAGGGAAAAATATATGGGATAATTTGGGTGAAATAAAGGGATTACAATAATGAACCTTCTTTATCTAATGAACCTTCTTTATCGGGAGTGGGGACTAATTAAACAAAATTTGGTTAACCTAATCTAGTTTACATTTTTACTGATTATCGTAAATAAATAATTTTACTTTTTATTAAATGATCCTTATATGACTATTTAAGTAATTGATTTAAAGAAAATATAGATTTATAATACAACCTATATGTTAATTTCATCGAGGATCTATTAATTTAAGTTGAAAGGGAAACTTCTACATTACACAGTACTGGAATAAACCCTCAGATTAGTCTCCTCTTTCCTAATTAGTCCCCAAACTAAATTAATTGCATAAGTAGTTCTTGAACTTTCAAATATTCACCACATTAGTCATCCAACTTTCACATTATCTCGTTACATTGGTCCCAGTTGGAGGACTAATGTGATGGACATTTAAAAGTTCAAGAATTAACTTTTGATTTAAAATGTTTGGTAAAACAAGTTAAAATGATAAAATGACATATAAAAACATCATTAATTATTAAATAATGATAAGTGATATATTGTTGAAGGATAAAGTCATAATAAATTTTCAGAAAAAATAGTTTTTTTTTTAAAAAACTGTCTCAAAGAGTTTCTAAGAAAAGCTAGTAGCTACCTAAAAAATTATCTTACCAAACATTGATAAAATGATTTCAGCTACTAATTTGAGTAATTTTAGCTTTAATCTAGCTAAAATATGTTATCAAACACGTAACTGGAAATTAGTTTAATATTAAACATTAATAAAATGAACGTTGAATCTGATAGAAAGGAATTTCAATTAATATATTTTTATATTTTTGATCACATGGACCATGTTACACTATTTATCATAAACTCTCTTTTTCTAAATTAAAAGCCAATGACCAATTCATAAATTAACACTTTAAGCACTAAACCTTTCTCTCATGAAGGAGGCATTGTATCTATTTATATGTGAAAATTACGCAAAATACTATTCAATAAACACTCAAGAGAAATTAATGAAAAGGAGTATTACGTACTATACCAACACATTCTCTAATATACTTTTTTCAACACATTTGTTGTGATTGAAATGCATGACTCCCATCAAATTATGTGCTTCTCACACCCAATGTGGTGAGACTCACATTATTTTCAACCAATCACACGTAATGTTGGGAATAGTACTATTTCAAGTCCTATTTATAAGAAATAAAAATGTATTTTTTATGGGTTCTAAATATAAGAAACATAGTATATATACAATTTTAAGTTGTATTAATTATGAAATTAGTTCATTTTATACCCCTAATTTATTTTTCACTACTCACCCATTTCCCATGATAATGTGATGTACTACATTATCTTCAATGACCAATTATTGATCGAGTTACTACTCTAATAATGAATTTAATTATGATTACTTTTGTTACTATTTTAAACATGTAATATTAGGGGCTTTTTTGGAATAAAATTGAAATTTATGACATTATTAATTAATTACAATTAATTGGTTTTAAGACATTTGTTTGATCTTGATAATTTAGTCCGTTCATAGATAGGACAAAAGGTGCTAGCTAGTATATCACTAGCATTTTTTGAGAGATCGATGAGAGAAAGAGAAAAAAAAATAATACGAGAAAAGATAATACAAATAGATGTTTTTTTTGTTACAAATAATAAATGATGTGATATATATAAATTAAGATAGTGGAGTGAGGAGGTGAAGGATGTCTACATCTCAATAGGTGTATATGAACTAGGATTCTTAGCCATTGTGTTCAACTCCATTCATATCTTTCAGTTTCTTTTTCTTTAGTTATCGGATAGTATTTTGATCTTTGATTTACCCCCAACATGAACGCAGAGTCAACTAGTATACACTTTCGACAAAAAAATAAAAAATAAAACTAGTGTACACTTATATAATATTCATATATTTCTTTTTCATTAAGAAAAGGTGATCATCAGTTTCTTTAATAAAGGTGAACCCATGTAAAACCATACGTAAAACCAACTGTACAATATTAGAAACAAAGAGGAAAACCATCAGAAAGCACATGCATGGTCCCCTCCCTCCCTTCGATCCCCTTTTCTTATTTTTTTCTTTTCATCTTATCTTCTTTTTCTACCGTATGCTTAATTTCTTCTTCCTCCTTGTAATTGGCATGTATGTGAAATGGAAAGGTAAAAAGGAATATTATTCTGTTTCACTCACATATATATTCTCTTAACAACGTTACTTTTCCGGCTTAGAAATTTGACCATTCTAGACTTGCACTTTTTGTCATCATGTATATATGACACTATGATGACGAATGGTGGGTGAAGGTAGCCAGCATCAATGAGAAAAGAGAATTATAATCGTACAAAATTAATGTACACAACAATCTTAATCAATTATGAAAGAGATAGAAATAGAAGAGATAGAAGTGTGAAATGTGATAGATGATATGATGGAGAGAGATAGAAAGAAAATGTATGTTGTATGAGTACAATCCTGTACAACTATGAAAGAGATAAATAGAAGAGATAGAAGTGTGAGATGTGATGAATGATATGATAGAGAGAGATAGAAAGAAATGTTAAATTATTTGGATCAATACCAGAATTTAGAATACCCAAATACTATTTATGTAAAAGGTAAATTGCGTACCTCTTGAAGACATCTTCTATAACTTTCTTTTGGTGTCACAAAACGTACACACGTGTATAGGTCAAGAACAGACTCTTCCACTTGATCTCCCCCTCTTTCACAGACTGACCCCTTGATGGAACCGTGAGCCGTCAGAGAGTGTATATTTTGTAGGAGTCGAGTGAGGATCCTGCCTCCTTTTAATAAAAACATGGGTTACCTAATTTCCATCCATCATGGATATTAGGCCCTACACATACTACTCAACACACTCACATACTGGACTCAACCTAATAATTATATGTACACATGGTGATTCCCAAAACATAAAATAGGATCTCATAATAACATATCAGGTCATACATTCAACCCATTTAATAAATTAAAATTACACCAATCAATAATAGCCCAAAATAAAGAAAATTCTAACATTCTCCCACTTGGGCAATATTGATGTGTTTTACGAATTTTTAAATTCATTTTGAAAATGACTCTCGGGTTGAACAATTGTGGCCACAAAACAACCTGAATATATAATCACCACAAAACATGACCAATACCACTAACAAAATCATTAGCTAAGAGTCATAAGCAAAAATAAACTATTCAGAGTTTAGTTCACCAATGACCACGTAACTAACAACTTCATTAGCATGATCATAACACAAGTGTGCAGGTGTAGGTACACATCATAGCATAATATATGGTCATTTTTCATGCTACTGTGTATGGATCCTACATTGTGTCCTCCCAAGAAAACACAACCAACCTCCCACGGAGATCATAAACATGTTTATCATGAAACATCATTCCCTGAAAGGAAATAAAACATCTCGAGACAAAGTATAAAATTGCATTATTGCCTTAATGATATAGAATGTCAACACAAACATAATACCACCAAAATAAAATTAGACAAGTCCAATGCAATAAAATAAATAAACAAAATAATGATAACAACTCCCACTAACCAAATACGTCAAAAGAACCTACAACACCATATTCTCAACATGTTTCATAAATACTATGGGTCTAAGTCCTTTAGTTAGGGGGTCAGCAAGCATCCTCTCAGTGAAAATATGCTCAACAAGAATTTCTCCATTCTCCACCATCTCTTTGACAGCCAGGAATTTAATCCTAATATGCTTAGAAGCTTGTAGTGGTTCTGTTGTTTTTGGTAAAGAAAACAGCAGAACTATTGTCACAAAAAAATTTTCAATGGATTAGAAATGGAGTCTACAACTCCAAGAGCAGAAACCAAGTTTTTTAACCACATAGAATGAGATGCAGCTCCATAACAAGCAACAAACTCAACCTGCATTGTAGAAGAAGCAGTTAAAGTCTGTTTTACACTTTTTCCAGGATACAACTCCTCCAGCCAACATAAAAACATATCCAGAAGTAGATTTCTCATCATCTGGACAACCGGCAAAATCTGAGTCAGAGTAGCCAGTAACATCCAAGTTATCAACTCTCCTGTAAACAAGCATGTATTCTTTTGTCTTTTGCAAGTACCTCATAACCTTTTTAGCAGCAACCCAATGAGCATGTCCTGCATTTGATAAGAACCTACCCAAAACACTAACAACAAAAGACAAATCAGGTCTAGTACACACCTGAGCATACATCAAACTACCAACTGCACTAGCATAAGGAACATTCTGCATGGAGCGCTTTTCAATATCATTCTTGGGACATTGATCCTTACACAACTTATCCCCCTTTGGCAATAGGAACATCATTAGGTTTACAGTGCTCCATATTGAATCGCTTCAAAATACGATCAATATAAGCCTTTTGAGATAAACCCAAAAGTTTACGAAACCTGTCTCTATGGATCTCTATCCCCAAACAAAAGAAGCCTCCCCAAGGTCCTTCATGTCAAAAGACACTGATAACATGTTCTTTGTCTCAACAAGTAGATCATAATCATTGCTAGCAAGTAAGATGTCATCTACATAGAGAACAAGAATAATAACTTACTCCCTCTGAGCTTGAGATATATGCATTGATCTACCTTGTTTCCACACAAGCCCATAGATGTGATGATCTCATCAAATTTAAGATACCACTGCCTGACGCCTGTTTCAAACCATAAATTGATTTCTTCAATTTACACACCAAATGCTCTTTTCCACTCTCTACAAAACCTTCAGGTTGCTCCATATAAACCTCCTCAAAAAGATCCCCATTCAGAAAGCCGTTTTCACATCATTTGATGCAATTCTAGATCATAATGAGCCACTAAGGCCATAATGATCCTAAAAGAATCCTTAGAGGAAACAGGAGAAAAGGTTTTTTTATAATCAATACCCTCCTTTTGAGTGTACCCCTTTGCCACAAGCCTTGCTTTAAAACGCTCCACATTTCCCTTAGAATCCTCTTTAGTCTTGAAAATCCACTTACATCCAATGGGTTTAGTACCATCAGGAGCTTCCACAAGCTCCCACACACCATTATGGTTCATGGAGAGTAGCTCATCATTCATGGCATCGATCCATTTATCAGGCAAAACACTAGAAATAGCTTCTTTGTAATTTTCTGGATCTAACATACAACCAATATTGAAATATGACTTTCCAAGAAAAGTATAATAATCATCAAGATTAACAGGTCCTTCTTTCTCTCTGTGACCGCCTAAGAGGAGGATTTTCAACATGCTCTTCAAGAGCTGGTGGTGGCACATTTTCCACAACTTCTTGTTGTGGGACTTCACCTGCTCTTTCAATTGGTTGATTCACAATTTTTTCTTGAACAATAGGAATTGGAACAACAATCTGCTCTTTATTAGAACTTGTTCCCTCATCAATAGAGATGTCAGAACCACCCATATCATTTTCCAAGAACTTGGCTGAAATTGCCTCAACTATTTTTGTTCCACGAGTAGGACAGTAGAATCTGTAGCCTTTAGCATTAATGGGATAACCAATGAAGTAACATCTGGTGGTTTTTAGGACTTAATTTGAGGCAGTTGGGTCATAAATTTTTACCTCAGCAGCATAACCCCACACACGAAAATGGTTAAGGCTAGGTTTCCACCCCTTAAAAAGTTCAAAAGGTGTTTTAGGAACAGATTTGGAAGGCTACTCTATTTAGGATATACATGGTTGTTTTAAGGGCTTCTCCCCAAAGGGATTCAGGTAATCTAGCCTGACTCATCATAGACCTCACCATTGTCCATCAAAGTGCGATTTCTTCTCTCAGCCACCCCATTCTGCTCAGGAGTCCCTGGCATAGTAAATGGGAAACAATTCCACAATTCTCAAGATACTTAGCAAAGGTCCCTTTAATTGTCCAGTCTCACCATGCCTACCATAAAACTCACCACCTCGGTCCGACCCTCACAATTTTAATCCTTTTACCGCATTGGTTTTCTACCTCAGTCTTAAAAATTTTAAATTTTTCTAAAGATAAAGATTTATCATTTATCAGGTAGACATAACCAAAATGGGAAAGTCATCAATGAAAGTTATAAAATATTTATTTCCACACAAGGTTAGTTTTAGAGGACCACAATATCAGTATGAATGATTTCCAAAGATCTTGACTACGTGTAAGACCCTTCCTATTTGTTTTGGTCAATTTTCCTCTTATACAATCACACAGTCTTCAAGATCTTTATAATCAAGGGGAGGTAGAACCTCATCTTTTATCAACCTGCCAATCCTTTCTTTAGAAATATGACCTAGACGCTTATGCCATAAAGCTCTTTTAGATCCAAACTGCTTGAACATGAAGGGAATTGAAAACATTGGAATCAAGGCTCAAGCAATATAAACCATCAGATTTAACAGCTTACCAACAACTTGGGAATTGAAAGATAAGTGACAAATTCATTATTGAATTAAAAGAAAACCAACAATCATCAAGTTTTGACAAAGAAATCAAATTCCGCCTCATGGACGGTACAAAAAACAGTGTCTTTCAAATGCAAAACAAAACCATATTCCAATTTTAGTTTGACCAATCCTATAAATAGGATGTCAACTTTATTTCCATTCCCTACATATAGATTAACTTCAGCTTCACTTGGCTTTCGCTTGCTCTTGAACCCCTGCAAAGAATTAACAACATGAATAGATGCCTCCAGAATAAATCCACCTATGAATTTAGTGGAACATCTATCAAGCTAGATTCATAACAAACGAAAGCAAGTGACTCACCTTTACCCTTATTTTTCAAGAAAGATTTAAAGGCTTGACAGTTTGATTTTATGTGTCCTGCTGATTTGCAAAACCAACATTTGTTTCTTTCTTTTGAATGACAGGTTTAGGACCAAGGGGCTTGTGAGATGGACCGTGCTTCTTATCAGGACCATTGTTTGTTAGGAACTTGTTCCATTTTTTGTTAGGGAACTTCTTATGGGGAGGCTGAGAAACCAAATTCACACTTTCAGATATCACATGGTTCATCCTATCCTCTTCTTGGGCACAAATTGAAATAAGGGTGTGTTTAGGTCCCACTCCTCTTTCAACTGGGTATTATAAGAAGTTTCAGGGCATCAAACTTACTAGGTAAAGAGTAGGGGGCATGATGAACAAGGAATTTGTCAGCTACAGGGCACTCAAGGTCTTTGAGTTTATTGGCAAGGGTCACCATTTTCATTATGTATTGCCTAACACCACCAATCCCATCATACTTCATATTGATGAAATTATCCATCAATTGTCCCGCTTCGGCTTTCGCAGAAACTGTATACCTTCCCCAATGGAAGCAAGAAACGTTTGTGGCATTCTCAGATTGTGGGGATTGCCTTCACTAGTGACTCATCAATGGATCGCTTGATTAACATCAGACACTTACGATTAGCCTTTGCCCATTCCTTGTGATAGGCCTTTTGCTCATCAGTACTTTCATTAGTTATGACAGGCTCATCTTCCCTAATAGCTATGTCAATATCCAACAAGCTAAGGGCCAACTCAATATCATCTTTCCATCTCTTGTAATTGTTTCCGGTCAAAAACTCAATGTGATTCACAGTGTTATTCATGGAAAAAGTCACAGGAGCTGAAAAATATCAAGAAAATATTAACGATATGGGCAATCTATAGTAATAATAATAAAATAATAATTAATGGACATAATACATATAATATAAACTACCCTGTGGGTGGAGAATATATATACAAAAACAACAAGTTACAAAAATCCAACACCTGTGGGTAGGAGGATTTTACTGCCATGCTCATCCCAAAATTAGACATGTCTCAACACATTAATCAATGAATTAACCCCCTGTGGGTGAGTTAAAACAAAAATTAATTAAGTGACACAACATCCAAAATAATTTATATATTTATTATTTTAACAGGGTAACCCCACTAATTTTGTAAATGACCCACTGTGGTGAGATACATCTACTCAATTAATAAGTCCCCAACATGGGATGTATAATTGCGCATAAAATTTTCTCATACAGCTCCAATTTTACAAATACATTAAGTTATAACATTGTTGAGAAATATTAAATAAAATAATATTAATAAAATATCAATGAAATCGAAAAAAAATATGTTTACATAAGACATTTCGATTTCAAATTTCAAATACACACGTTGGGCAACATTTGAATTCTAAGTAAAATAGTAAGCAAAACAAAAAAAAAAACATCAGATAAATATCAAATAGCAAAAAAATTTGCTTTTTTCTTTCCTTTTTTTTTTCCCGGGATAAACCGGTCTAACAGCAACCTAAACAACCAATATCTGATAAAAAATTGGTAGACATGAGCAGCCTAAAACCAACCCTTATATTCAATACAATTTAATAAACTCAATGAGTCAATGTACAAGCTTTCTTGCTGACGAAAAACTTAATAAAAGAACAAGAATTGACGCTTACGAAAACGAAAACCAATTTGACAAATCATATTTCTAATTAGTAAACCATATTTTGCAACAAAAAAAAATAGCTCTTTGGACATTCCTGATTAATAATGGTATTTTGAATTCCATGAAAATTTTGATACAATTGCCGTCTCAAAATTTCAATCATCAGCGACCAAATTTCTAAATAAATTTCAGGATTCTAAACCTTAGCTAAGGCTGCTCTGATACCACATGTTAAATTATTTGGATCAATACCAGAATTTAGGAACACCCCCAAATACTATTTATGTAAAGGTAAATTGCGTATCTCTTGAAGACATCTTCTATAACTCTCTTTTTGGTGTGCACAAAACGTACACACGTGTATAGGTTAAGAACAGGCTCTTCCACTTGATCTCCCCCTCTTTCACAGACTGACCCCCTTTGATGGAACAGTGAGCCCGTCAGAGAGCGTATATTTCGTAGGAGTCAAGTGGGGATCCTGCCTCCTTTTAATAAAAACATGGGTTACCTAATTTCCATCCATCATGGATATTAGGCCATTAGGCCCCTACACATACTACTCAGCACACTCACATACTGGACTCAGCCCAATAATTATATGTACACATGGTGATTCCCAAAACCCAAAATAGGATCTCATAATAACATATCAGTCATACATTCAACCCATTTTAATAAATTAAAATTACACCAATCAATAATAGTCAAAATAAAGAAAATTCTAACAAGAAAATGTATGTTGATGAGTGTTGTATGTTTTTGTTTATGAGAATAATTAATTTATCTCATGAGAAAAAGGAAGTGTCGTCATTTAATTTATACGTAATAAAATGCATTTGTGATTAATTAATTACTTATATAAGGTTAATTAATTAATGACTTATATTGTTGCTAACAATTTTTTAAATAATTTGATTTAAATATATTTTATAATTATAAAAACAACACATTTATTTATATTAATTATTAATAATATAATTTTTTATGTATTATTCAACTTATTAAATAATATTACAACACGTAACAATATGAACATTCTTTTACACTAATAAAACATCAAATTAAAACACTTTTAAATTTATAAAATATAAGTATCTTATCTCCTCACAATTGAACATGGTCCGAGGACGGGTCGTGTTAAGCTGACTTATGTGAAAACTTAACTTAAAGAAAAATCATTGATATATAATATATACTTAGCTGAATTCCCCTAGAAATTGAAGGATTCAGTTACAATATATAAGAGCTTATTATGATGCATGCATTGTAAAAACAAACATTGTCCATATGATCAATGTGTTGCCACGTTATTTAATGAATTTAATAGTAATGAGGTGTTATATTCATTAAATAATATAACAAATATTATTAAAGTGTTTATGTAAAAACTTTTTTACACTTAAAGTATATAGTTATTAAATTTTTAAAATAAAATACATGCATGCCAAAAAATGATTATAACTACTAGCGAGGGTGAAGATAGGTTAAATTTTACGTTAAAAATAAGTTTAACATATTTTACAAACATAGATAACATATTTATTTAACAGTACACTTCTTTCTATGATCTACTTCTCAAGACTGTTTTTAAATTTTGTTTGACTTAAGCTTGTTCAAAGGAATAAATTGTGCAACAATATTTTTAAATAAGTTAATTTTAATTTATTTATTACATCTTTAAATATCGGCTCTAATCGGATAATAAAATTCAATAACTGGAGTTGCAGGTCGTGAATCAAATGGGACCTATCTACAATAGAAATTTTATGGACAACAAAAACTTTTTGTGTCTGTGTCAGAATTCGAATGCACTGCAAAGGGATTCCTCAACTATATCGGCTCTGATCTGATGGAAATTCAATAACTGGAGCTGCGAGTCGTGAAACCAGATGGGACCTGTCTCGGTTGAAATCTAAAGTAAATGTGTATCTACAATGGAAATTTCGCAGACAACAGAAACCTTTTGTGTCCCCGTCAGAATTAGAATGCACTACAAAGGGGTTCCTCTACTATACCGGCTCTGATCTGATGGAAATTCAATAACTGGAGCTGCAGGTCGTGAAACCAGATGTGACCTGTCTCGATTGAAAGCTAATGTAAATTTCTATCTATAGTAGAAATTTCACAGACAACATAAACTTCTTGTGTCCTCGTCAAAATCCGAATGCACTCCAAAGGGGTTCCTATTCTATATCGACTCTAATCGGAATGGAAATTCAATAACTGGAGAAGTTGTCATGAACAAGATAGAACCTGTCTTGATTGATTCATAGATAATGTAAATGTGTATTTACAGTAGAAACTGTTGTAACATCCCAAATTTTAAAATCATTTTCATAGTGAAATTATGAGTATAAGAGATTTTCATAAAAAGGAATTAGGTTAAGAGGGTTAAAAACTGTTAAAAAGGGCATAACACCGTCCCTTTTTCGCTCAAGCAAGAAACGACTCGCTTGAGCGAGTAGAAATAAAATTTTGGTAATTCCATTCTGTGAGATTTCACTTAAGCGAGATCATTTTCGCTTGAGTGAAATATTAGACAAAATGGGTAATAAAAACTTTATGATGCTTTCGCTTGAGCGAGAGGATTCTCGCTCAAGCAAAAATGAGGGCAGAGAGTTGTGGTTGCTTCTGCTTGATTTTCTCTCAAGTGAGAGAAGCTCGCTCAGGTGATAAAGTGCTTAGAATTAGTAGTTTTTAGGTATAATTTGAGCACATTAGTGATATTAATTGCTGGAATTTGTGCCCCGAAAATTGCTCCCTTTTATTGCTCTGATTTTTTAGTTGTCTTTGTTAGGGCCATAGGAAACACTAGAAGAAGGGTTGAATAGTGTTTTTAAAATCTTTTACAGATTTTTTCTTGAAAACCTTTTCGAAACAAGCAAAAACGATTGAAAATATTTGATCAACCTTGTACCGAAAGTGGGGAATTCAGCAACTTGCTAATGCAACTCGGAAGGTTGAATAAAAACCTTTTTGAAATTATTTTCCCTTTAAAGAAAAGATTGGTCCGACACGTGTTAAGCTGACTTATGTAAAATTAATCTTAAGAAAAAATCATTGATATAAATATATACTTTAGCTGAATTCCCTAGAATATTACAATTATTGAAGATTCAGTTTAACATATATAAGAGTTTAATTATTATGCATGCACGGTGTAAAAAACAGACCGATCCAGTGATCAATTGTTGTTACCATCATTATTTAATGAATTTAATAGTATATGATGGTGTCATCATATTCATTAAATGATATGACGACATATTATTAAATATCTATGTAAATTTTTTACACTTAAAGTGTATAATTATTAAATATCTTAAAATAAAACACATGCATGCAGAGAAATGATATAACTAACTAGCGAGGGTGAAGATAGGTTAAATTTTACGTTAAAAATAAAATTGAACATATTTTACAAACATGGATAACATATTTATTTAACAGTACACTTCTTTCTATAATTTACTTCTCAAAGACCTATATTTAAAATTTTGGTTTGACTTAGAAGCTTGTTCAAATAAATTAATTTGCAACACTATTTTTAAAAAGTTAATTTTAGTTTATTTATTACGTCTTTAAATATCGGCTCTAATCGGATGAAAAATCAATAAATGGAGTTCAGGTCGTTCGAAATCAAAGGGACCTTCTCAAATCAATGGGACCTGTCTCAATTGATAGCCAAATGTAAAGTGGTATCTACAGTAGAAAATTTTGTGGACAACGGAAACTTTTTGTGTCCTGTGTCAGAATTTGAATGCACTGCAAAGGGATTCCTCAACTATATCGGCTCTGATCTAATGGAAATTCATAATTGGAGCTGCGAGTCGTGAAACACGATGGGATCCGTCTCAATTGAAATCTAACGTAAATGTGTATTTACAATGGAATTTTTGCCAGACAATAGAAAACCTTTTGTGTCCCTGTCAAATCAAAATGCACTGCAAATGGGATCCTCTACTATACCGGCTCTGATCTGATGGAAATTCAATAACTAGAGCTGCCAGGTTGTGAAACTAGATGTGACTTGTCTCGATTGAAAGCTAATGTAAATGTCTATCTACAGTAGAAATTTCGCAAACAACATAAACTTCTTGTGTCCCCGTCAGAATCCGAATGCACTCCAAAGGGGTTCCTATACTATATCGATCTAATCGGAATGGAAATTCAATAACTGGAGATGTTGGTCGGAAAAAAGATAGGACCTGTCTTGATTGATAGATAATGTAAATGTTGTATCGATCTACAGTAGAAATTTTGTAACATCCCAAATTATAAAATCATTTTTATATGTGAAATTATGAGTATATGAGATTTTCATAAAATAGGAATTAGGTTATAAAGATGGTTAAAAACTATTAAAAAGGGCATAACATTGTCCCTTTTTTTCGCCCCTAAGCAAGAAACGACTCACTTGAGCGAGTAGAAATAGAAATTTGGTAATTCCATTTGTGAGATTTTCGCTCAAGCGATGAGCATTTTCGCTTGAGGTGAAAAATATCAGACAAATGGTGGTAAAAACTTTATGATGTTTTCGCTTGAGGAGAGGAATTCTCGCTCAAGCAAAATGAGGGCAAAGAGTTGTGGTTGCTTCTGCTTGATTTTCACTCAAATGAGAGAAGCTCGCTCAATCATAAGTGCTTTAGCAATTTAGTAGTTTTTAGGTATAATTTGAGCACTTTGTGATATAAATTGCTGGAATTTGTGCCCCCCAATTGCCTTTTATTGGTTGATTTTAGTTGTCTTTTAGTTTTATTTCACTTTGGAGTTTGATGCTATTGATGGGAAAATATTAAATTTGCATATTTTAAGAAGTGATGCTATTCTCAGCAGTAATGCGCACTTGAGCGCGCATCATGTGCGCTCAAGCGCGCGCGTCCAGTCAGCAGTATAATAGGGCGCTCAAGCTCCCATTTGGTGCGCTAGACGCGCGCGTTCCTGCCAGTTTGCTGGGTGCGTTCAAGAGAAGGCAAGGAGCGAGACTTGAGATACTTTTCATATTCCTCGTCTCCAAGTTTTCCTCTCGAACAGCTGGGCTCTGCCAGGGCAAAGGATCTCTTCCATCATTTCCTCCATTTCTCATCTTGTGGGTTGCCATGTACCATGAGTGGCTAACCTCCTCATCCGGGATTGAATGTAATCTTTGAACTCTGAAGTATTTCGTTTAGTTTTCTATATTTACGTACATTTGACATTGGTAGTTTCGTTTGTATTAAAACTTGATTTTGTTTAATCAAATAGTTTCTTGTTATCAAATCTTAGTCTTGACCGGAAGGTATTTCTTTGATTTCGATCTAAACGTTTCTACTCGGTAGGTTTAATACAGATTTTTCACTAGGACCTCTAATAGAATTGAAATCCCCCATAAGGCACCATTCACCTGAAATTGATAAAGCTATAGACCTTAAATCATCCCACAAAAAATTCCTGTTAATGGCTTGAGGGCTGGCATACACAGTTGTAGGGAACCAGGGAGTTTCAGAACCATAGCAGATTCTCATATGAATAAATTGTCTAGCATGAGAGCAAAAATCAACTTTCCATCTAAGACTATCCCATAAAACATAAAAACCACCAGATTGACCTTGAGAGTCAAAAACTTTAAAAGAGTCAAAACCCAGTCTTTTGGCAACCTTCATGGCTTTATCCCCTGATGCATGAATTTCCATGAGAATGATAAGATGAGCTTCATACACAGATTGAATATCCTTAATAAGGCTAGGAAAACTGCTTGCAAAAATCCCTCTACAATTCCAGGTTACAATATTCATAATAACCAGCTTAAGTTGTAGGAGCTCCAGGCTTAGAAGAAACTTGGACAGTTGTGTCAATGTTCATGTCAGAATTCTGGCAAATCACCATTGCTGATTTTTCCTCTGATTTTATCTCAGGGGGTTTAGGATAAATAAACTTAGTGCCTGAACCTATAGAAAACGACCTAGGTTGAAATAAAATTTCCCTTCTTTTGGCTGCTTCTTTAGTGATCAGTTTCATGGTGAGTAAGTGGTCTTGTTCCATTTTACTCTTGGCCTCCAGAGCAAGGTTGTCAATTTATGGCTCATGTTTCTTTTGAACCCCCATCATGAGTTTAGAAGAAGAAGCCTCCATAGTAACAGGTTTATGGCTTGGATGAACAACATTTTTAACAATATTAACCTTGGGATTAACCTGTTTCTTAGCTGACTGGCTCTTCGAATGTGTGCTCTGATTATTTTTACCTGCTTTGGGATCTCTAACCCGAATGACTTTGGGCTGGGGAACCACTGATTTACCTGTTTCTATCCTCTGATTATCTTCCTCTAGCTCCTCATCTTGAAAAAGAGAGAATCTTGAACCATTATCTACCTCAGGAGTAGGCTTAACAGATACCTGGCTATTAGTCTTTTTATTACTAGAATCTGTTTTCTTCCTTGGTTGCCTTTTGACAGGCATCCATGGCCCATAAGGGCTAGCTTTTTTTTTTTTTACTTCCGAAATTCCATCATTAATTAGTAGAATATCCATTCTCCTTTGATTCACATAAGAAGCTTCAGATTCCTTAGGTTCAGCTGAAACAGAATCCTTGACAGCATCTTGTTGCATACTGGTATTCTCTGGATTCTTAGATACCTCAGAATCATTTTTAGTTGTATCACCCCTACCCTCTTGTGGCTTGGTAAAAACTGAGAAATCATTCTGTGTGATCTTAGCATCAGGGCACATATCACTTTTATGACTGTATTTACCACAGTTGAAACATATTAGGTGTAACCCCTCATATTCAATGAGAAGAACTATACCCATAGCTTCAATTTCAGGAATCAATCTTTTAGACAAATCAATTTCCACATAGATTCTAGCAAAGCGCCCTCTTTAGTGAATAGATGTAAGGCGATCGATTTTCAGCATAGTCCCCAAAATATTACCATCCCAAGTTAAAAAACTAGAATTGTAGAGCTCAATAGGAAGATCCGGAATCCTTACCCAGACCGCAACCTTCTTAACCTGTTTAGCTTCCTCCAAGAATGCTGGTCTCCACCTCTGGACAATGAGATAATGGTCATCCAAGGTCCATCATATAGGACATGCAAATAATCATTTTTATCTGTGAAGTAAACTAAATGATAATCTTGAGATATGTCTATGAATTTCACAGGATTCTTGCAGGCCCAATTCCTCCTGAGACGACTTTCAAGAAACTATTTATTGACACGCTTCCCTAGGACTTTAACAACTAAAGCACTTCTCCAAGGTGAGCACCAATTATCATATTCTTCCTCCGAAATGGGTACTACTGGTCGCTTATCATTCTGATCATAATGTTCTGAAGGATCATCTTCATACATGCCCCTGTTTTCCTCATTAGTCTCTTCCCGGGAAATTCAACATCATCAACATCAAAAAGAGGTTCAGAGAGAAAACCGATTTGCTGCAAGAGCGACTCCTTATAGGAACTTGTATGGCCAGATGCACCTTCCACTATCCCCGACGGAGGAGGATCAGAATTATCTCCCATCTTAACTTTTTTGGTACTGCGAAGAATAAGGTCGATCTTCTTCAGTAGAATTGCCTTGCTGACCATCACTCTCCATGGAGAACAGCTGAAAACTTGAGAAAGATTAGAGATGAATCTTGAAGAATCTTGGAGCTCTTTTGTGTCAACTACTTTATTGAAGTATATTTATTTTGGAAATAAAGTAATGTACTATTGTTTTAGGCTTGTCAGGCTAAGAGTATTAGTCTGTGCGCCGGTCACGACCTTGGATTTGGGTCGTGACGTTTATGTGTGGAGTCACTGGTATAGATTTGACACACTCTCGATATGATGCAATTGATTCGCCTTAAATGGCATTATTAACTAACCAAGATTAACAAAAGCTATGTTTAAGTTAAATAAGATATCCCTCAAAAAAAGATAAATTAAGACAGCAAAAGTGAAATGGAATAGAAGAATATCTTTTGGCTCATTGTTTTTTCATGTTATAATGACATCAATTGAAATATATTTTATCAGTAGAAACTTAAATTTCCTTTAATTTGAGTCCTAATTAAATATAGGTTGATTTATTATTATAAATAAAATTATGAAAGCCAACTATGTGACATATATTAATTTATTCAGTATAAATATATGTAATTTTGACCTATGTATTTTGATATATATATAAGTCTTAAATTGATTAATATAAAGTACAATGTAGATAATAGAATGCTAATAATCTACAACTAATTTTAATTAATAGACTAAATATAATCTTCTTTAGTTTTAAATATTTGTGTACTTACACATAAAGAAGGAAAATATCGTCCCTGTAGTTTCGGTCAACTTTAGTCTTTGTACATGTAATTTAAATCTTGTGTTTTTTTGTCCCTAAACTTTCTAACCCTCAAACTGTGGTCCCTGCCGTTAGTGAGACCTTGTTAATTACTGATGAGCTAGCTAACAAAAGTTACATATCAGCCCTAATAGTGAGTCTCAAATAACTGACTAATCTAATTAACCTTTTTATTACTTTTTAATTATCAAAATAACCTTAATTACTAAATTAGGGTTTTTACCTCAACAATATACTCAATAAAAAAGCCTAATTTAGTAATTAGGGTTATTTTAATAATTAAAAAATTAATTAGATGTATCAGCTACTTGAGGGCCACTATTGAGAAAAAATTAAAATTAATTTGATAGACAACAACTAATTTTAATTAATAGACTAAAATAAAGTACATGTCTATATGGGAGCAACATCACAAACAACTTCATCCACATACTTTCCAATACAAAATTTGATCCTAACTTGCCTATTCACCTCTAACTTCCCATTTTCACTTAACCAATGGAGTTCGTAAGGTCTAGGATGCATATAGTAGTAGAAAAATTTAACTTCTCCACCACCCTTGCGCTCACAATATTACTACAACTCCCTCCATCAATAGCAACTAAACACACATTACCTTCCACTAAACACCTTGTATGGAAAATGTTTTTTTAGAATATACCATTGTAAAAACAAACAAATTAAAAGTAGCAAGATAACATGTAGTTGTTTTTTGTAATCCTTACCACACTCAAGTGTTTAGGCTTTTACTCTAATGAACACTCTTGCCTTTTTTCCCTCTATATTTCTCCTTGAATTCTTATCAAACCAAAGAAGAGAAAACACAAAGAATACCCACCAATCCGTGTGCAGCCAAGAATTACAAGAAAAACTACCAAAAGGACTTAAAATGATGATAAAAAAGAAAGGAACAAATACTAGTACAGCAACTCATGTTAGACACAAAGAAAGAAAGGAATCTATGAATTGAAATCAAACAAAAAAAGAACAAGCAAACTCAGAACAAAGGAAAGGAATTTGACTTGAAATGAAACAAACAGGTGCAACAATGAACTCAGAATTGGTGCGCAAAAATTTAACCAACAAAGGTGCAGCAAAGCTCAGAATTTGTGCGCAAAATTTTAACCAAACAAGGTGCAACAATTCTTCCTTCAATCAACCACAATATTACCTTAAAGAATGAACTTAAAAATTTCTAATAGCATGAATCATTTAACCTATAATTTTAACTCATTTTGTATGTTTTCTTTCACTTCTGTTTTGTTCTATTTTTTTTCTTTTTAGAATTCAAAATTTTCAAGGGCCTAACTTTTGCGATGGTTCCGTAGAAAATCACAATATGGTAATATTAAGGTGTTGTAAGAATCAAGAAAAGAAATTACCACAAAGTACAACATTCCAATTCCTAGAACCAGAGCTTTGATACCAAATGATAAGAATCCTCTTAGCTTTGTTAGGATTCAGATTAGGACCTCTAGGAATTAGGCTTTTTGACTTAACAAAATTTAGACAAGGATTGAAAGAGTTATGCGCACCATGATATCTAGAATTTAAACATGAAATTAAACAAAGAAATGGGAAGCAATTAGAAAACAAGAATCAGCGTGAATAATTAGAATGAAAAGTGCATAATTTAATTCAAACACAGCGTGACTTATAGAACAGAATGAGGTGCAGAATTTTTGGGTTCAAACTTAGCTCAAATATAACTCAGAATGGTGCAGAAATTTTAGCACAAACCCAGCGCATATATGGACCAGAATTGAGATGCAGTTTTGGGCATGAATATGCAAAGAAAAAATGGAAGAAATTTGTGAAAAACATCACACTTCCAAAGACGGAAGATAAGTCTTGAGATTGAACACACAAAGGGATGGAAAGTACTTTGATAAATTTCAAATTGTTGGATTGCAAAAACCCAGTAGAAATAAAACTCTCAAGCTTGTTTTCAAACAAAAAAATGATATATACCCTCCCTCCTCTCATGAGTTGTGCTCCCTTATAAGGCTATTTACATTCAAAATAGGTGCAGCCACTATCCTAATAATCAACATAAAACTAAATAATTGTCTACCTAAGAGAAGTGTAACTGCCCAAAAAATAATTAACTCATGCCACCATTTGTAATAAGTTGGCCGCCCACCATAGGAAGAAAAGTAACAGCCAAAATGATTTTAATTTGCATAATAATTCAACCAATTTTACCATCAATGGCCGCCCCAAGTAAGCACTCCATCTTGAGTAATATTCAAGACAAGCTGCCCTTCAAATGATCAATTTGTGTTTTGCATCTTTCAAGGTTTTCCTTGTTCTCATAAAAAAAAACTCTATCTATTTATAGGGCCAAAAACACATTTTTATCATTTTGTTAATATCTTAAGCATTTTAATTTTAACGGGAAAAAATCAATATTTTGTTGCTTAAAAAAATAATAATTTAATTTAAATTATTAGAGTTAATTACAAAATAGTAAATTGTCAAAAAAATGTTTGATAATAAAAAAAATATACTTAAAATACATTCACTATTTGGTCTTCTAATTAAGGTGGAAATAAAGGTGAAAAAATAATAATTATAAACAAATAATATTTTTTAAGTTACCATTAGTTTAGTTTAATTCTATTTATAGATAAAAAAACATTATATTTGATATGATTTTAATTAATTCATGTCAATTATTATATTGTTTATATTTATTTGTATAGAATTAAATTTATGTCTTTTCAAAAAAAATAAGAAACTAGTTTATATTGTGTTTGATTGAGGTTATGTACAAAGGGTAATTTTTTCCAGAAAATTATGGACACCAAAAGGAGGAAAAGGAGGACACCAAAGGTAATAAGATATATATATATATATGGGGTAGTAACAAAAGGGGAAAAGATCAAACAAAACTTTGAATGTTTATAAATTTTCTATACAATGAGATGCTTACATAGGAAAAAACATAAATAACGAACTCCTTAACAGCCATGTAATGTAATATATAGCAGTTAGTTACTACCCGATTTTGATTTTGAATATATGTTTTCAGTTTTGTTAACGGTTAACTTCTCTCTTATTCTCCTTTCCTTCGCAACCATCAAACATACACATTCTTGGTTCCATACTTCAAAGACCTCAAATTTCATTCATCCTTTTTGGTTCCATAGCATGCAATGCCAGTAAAAGGTAAAATAGATATGAAAAAGGAAAGGGAAATAAGAAGAAAGTCTCTGGCATGTCTTGCACACATGACAAGTTGAAACTGTTATCCTTTTTGGTTATTTGATGTATATGGTATGATATGATTGTCTATTAACACAATATCCTTCTTTGGTTTCTGGGAAGATGATGACTATAGAAATAATGGCTTGCCAATATACCCATAAGTTATTGTGCTTTATATGCTGATGGTAATTAAATGATCTTTAATATACATGAAGATGATAATATTCAAATTTAAAGTAGTAATGCTTATTGATAACAATGGTGCTTTATAAACAGAGTATTGTGAAAACATATACAGCTTATGAAGAAATCCATGCAAAATTTGTTTATCTGTATGAGCATTGATTAATATTGTCCAGAAAGCAAAAGTAACAGAGAATTTTATCCTATTTTGTCACCATAGTTTCATCTCTTCATTTGTTTTTCTAAGAAACCTCATTAAGTCTTTTGCATCATTGATAACTAAAGCAACTCAGGCAAGCATCATCAAATAGTAAAGGCAGTTTTGAATGCCAGACTTGTGTTAGATATTAAAACTATCCTTTTCAAGATGATTTTGGTTTTCTAGTGTAATGTGTGGTGCCCAAAAAATCACTAATTTCCCTTTTAAGGGGAAAGGGTGGTTAAATTAAGCAGTAGAGGAGTATCAGTAAATTAAATGACCCTTTACCCTGTGCATTCATGGCCATTTTATTTCATGCCATTTATAAAAATTATTTGGAAAATAATCTAGGATGAAAGTGAATTGTTTCAAAATATTATAGTAGTTGTGAAGTTCTTCCAAATTGGTCAAGGGCAGTCTTGTTTCACTCTATGTGACTTAACTTCAAGAAATCCTCCTATTCATAATAAAGTTAATATGTATATGATATTTTCCTTGGCCATCTGGATGACAGAAAATAAGAACAATAATGATATGATGCTTTTCACTGGTTGCATACTGATCTTCCATTTAATTTCTCCAAATTTGTTATGTTAGCTTTGTTGTTGCAACATGGTAAATTTGTATATTTACTACTGTCTATTTTTCCCTGTAATTACTCATATATTTTAGGTTGAAGGAAAAGCCTCCTAAGGGTTGAAATTGGTGAAGAAATATTAGATGCTTGTAATGTTTGCTATATAAAAGGATCAAACAAAATGGGTACTTCAAAAGTTGGCAGATGTGGAAGAAAAAGGAGAACAATGGCTGAAAAGAGTTCAATTACTCATGCAGCAGTCAGACATCACTGTAGCAAATTGAGTAAACTTGATTTGGCTGATCAAGAATGGATAAATAGGATCCCAGAATGTCCAGTATATCACCCATCAGAGCAAGAGTTTGAGCATCCTTTAGTTTATCTACAGAAGATTGCTCCTGAGGCTTCTAAATATGGTAATGTCATAACAGATTATGGATGTTTTTCTTTTAATTACACATATTTCATCACTGCCTTTAGGGGCTTCATCTGTCATTAAAAAGTTTTAACCAATAATTTCCTCCAATGTATCAGAAATTGATATAATATTTAGTATGGTTAACAAATATGTTAGCATTTTTGCCATATCATGCACATTCTATATAAGTGTAAGCACTTTCATTTTACAAATTCATATGTCAGGATTTGTTTCATGCTTCTCTGAGTGTCTTTCAAAATTGAAAGGGAAACCCCTCCGTTTACCAACAAGATTAAATTTAGTTACCCCCAACAAGAAGGAAGGTAAGGGAAGAATTGAAAAAAAAAAAAACCTCTTCCTAACACATCCATTTTCTTTTTCCTCCTAAGGGTGCTAAGTGCTAAACTCACAGATTACAAGGATTTGAAGCAGATATAATGTATTATAATAGCACACACTTATGTACAATAGCACAAGTACTTTCTCTATGTTTATGTCTTTTGTTTTTGTTTGTATGTTTATTGTTTGATCCTCATATTTCAGGTATATGCAAAATTGTTTCTCCAATTGCTGCTTCTAATCCAGCTTCTTTTGTCTTAATGAAAGAGAAAAAAGACTTCAAGTTTGAAACAAATGTACAGCCTCTTCGGCTTGCTAAATGAAATGAGAATGATATAATAACTTTTTCTATGAGAAGTAGGTAAAAGATTATTATGTTTTCAAGCTTTTGTACTTGTTAAATGATGAAAAAGAAACTAATTGTTTTTTTGTTATTGTTTCTACAAGAAAATATATATCATGAATTTGAGGCTCTGGCAAACAAGGCATTTTTCAGAAGATTTTGCAGTTCTGAAGGTTTTCTTCTTCATATGTGGAAAAGGAGTTCTGGTATGAGATGGCACATGGAGAAAAGGGAACAGTTGAGTATGGAGTCAATGTTGAGGGTACTGCCTTTTCATGTGATCCAAATGACAGGCTTGGAACAAGCAAATGGAATTTGAAGGTTGTTTTTTACTCCATTGTGTTGCAACTTATAATAAACTTTGGAATGTGACCCAATGATTCTCAAAACCTTTAATTATTGAGTTTGCTATTTGCATTTAACTTTTACTTTAAGTGTATTTATTTATGTTTTATTAATATTTTTCAATTGATTTCAGAATTTCTCACGGCTGCTGCAGTCCCCTTTGCGTTTAGTTGACAGGGAAATTCCAGTAAGAAAGCAATTTTTGAAGCCTAATATGAATTTATAAGTTATAATTTCTTTCCTTTTTTAAATTTCTTTGTGAAATTTTAGGGGGTAACTGATCCTATGCTTTACATTGGGATGCTGTTCAGTATGTTTGCATGGCATGTAGAAGATCACTATTTGTATAGGTATCTCTTCTCCATTGCTTTTTCCAATGTTTAACATTACTCAACTCAGATCTTTATATAGTTTACTGTCTTTTTTGCAGCATAAATTATCATCACACTGGTGCTAATAAAACTTGGTATGGTGTGCCTGGCTATGCAGCCTCTCAATTTGAAAAGACTGTCTTACATCATGTGTATTGCAATAAGATTTTAGCAAAACATGGAGAGGATGGAGCTTTCAAATTTCTTGCACATAAAACAACCATGTTCCCTCCAAGTGTTTTGTTACAACATGATGTGGCAGTTTACAAGGCTGTGCAGAAGCCAGGAGAGTTTGTGATCACCTTTCCTAGAGCATATCATTCTGGTTTTAGTCATGGTAATCTATCCCTCTATACATGTGTTTGTGTCAATTTTGGTGTTAACCACAGGTATCCCCTATTACCTATTATCAGGGCAATCTTGTTTGGGGTTTAGTCATAATTAATGCTTCTCACCCCTCCCTAAGAGGCTCTTCTTACAATCTCAGTCTGCATTGCCAACTGAACCATAACTCTTTGGGTTGTGTCTGTGTCAATTTGTTTCTTCATTTATTGGACATAATTTAATTATTTAGTTGATTCTTTTTTTTTATTTTAGGTTTTAACTGTGGAGAAGCAGTAAACTTTGCTATTGGAGATTGGTTTCCACTTGGGGCTGCAGCTACCAAACGATATGCACATCTCAGAATGCTACCTATAATTCCATATGAGGAACTTCTTTGTAAAGAGGCAATGCTGGTTTACAAGTCCTCAAAAGTCAAAAGTTCCAAGAACAAACCAGAAGACACAACATCTTATTATACTATTGTATTGTCTTTCTTGCATCTTATGCAATTTTATAAGACATCCCTTTTGCGGCTGAACAGTTCAAGAAAGTTATCAAGCTCTTCAATTACATTAGGTTCTCAGATATGCAACCTCTGCCATAGGGATTGTTATGTAGCTTACTTGTTGTGCAAGTACTGCTATTCTCATCCAATTTGTCTTTTCCATGGTAAGACATCATTATTCTATTCATTATTTTAGAATTGTGATTTCAATTGCTTCAGTTATTGATAGGTGAACATGTTTCGCATCACCAAGGGTCTGTTTGATTTACATTTTCATTTCCTGTTTTCATTTCATGTTTCTGTTTTTTGAAATTTTACAAAGGAAAAACTGGAAATGCTAGTTTTTCCTTTGTAAAATTTCAGAAAACAGGAAATAAAATGAAAACAGGAAATTGAAATCTTAAACAAGCCCTAAGATTTCATAATAATTTGAGTAATTTATTTCATTTAGTTAGTATCATGATGACTGATTAACCTATGTTTCTCTGGCTCTATTTATTATGAGTTTCAGATATTGCTCCACAGACTTGTTTATGTGGAGGGAAATATACTATTTTCAAGAGGAATGACTTGTTGGCACTGGAAGATGCTGCCACTGCCAAAAGTTTTCAACAGCAAAAGGAATGCCTTGAAATGTTATCTCAATCAAATATATTCTCCTATAACAGAAATGAATGCATCAAAGATCTCAAGGTATGTGAAAATTTAAACATGAAATGGATTGAGGCATTTTGATGGAACTGACAGTTCATAATCCTATTACTTCATTAGATTTTGCATTTCTTTGCTTGCATCACAAACATATTGAATTACTTTAACTTCAAGTTGGTTATTTTCACAAACATATTGCACTACTTTATCTTCAGGTTGCTTAGTCTATAGTATCTATTTTTTTTTACTTACAAAATTGAAACTGAAAGCAGAATAATCCTTGGCATGAAGAAAGAAGTCCCAGAAGAAGTGCTAATTCTGTTGGGGCAGCATCGAAACTGAAAAGAAGGGTAGGAGACAACATCAAGCACAATATTGAAAAGAATAAAAAAAAACAATGAAGCATTATAGAAACAATGGACCTCCATCAGTAATAAGTACCAAAAGACCATGAATCATTTATAACTTGAGAAAAAGGGAATCAAAATTGATCATACGAGTTCCTTCCCTTTTGGCAACATCTGAAAAATTAAAATAAGCTAGCTATTAATTCTGACTTGCAAGTTGCAATTGGTAGACTGAGGCAAATTTCTAGTCCTCATTCATTTTTTAATATTGTGTAATTATAGAATGTAGATTAGTTTAGATTTTTTTCATTGTTTTAATAGTACTTTATCCAGAATTGGTTAGAGCAATATACTGAATGTTGGCATTTGTGCATAAGCTGCAGTAACTTTTCTACCATGAAGTTGTCTAAGGTGCACAAGTATACCTATACACAAGTAAATTTTATCCATAAAATATATTATTTTGTTATGACAATATGCAAAAGAAAGAGATCAAGGAAAAAAAGACGACACACAATTTACGTGATCCAGTCAATGTGACCTACATTCACGGGCAGTTCGAGAGTTTCTTATTTCTGAGTAATGAGAATACAATGATAAAAATGCCTTTTGGCCTTTTAAAAGGATAAAATGTAATAGCCCCTTAAAACCCCATTACATCCAAAAAAACGCATGAAAAAAAAGAGACAACTGAAACACCAAAGGTCCATACCACGAGGCTCCACCCTCGGCTAACAACAGTATACATAAAATTCAAGACATCTCAACAATTCTCCACCTTGACTTTAATTTTCCCAAGTCACCAGCAACTAAGAACAACTCTCCTGCCAATTCATTCCGAAGGTTCTCAGATTTGGGAACATTCACCAAGTCCAAGCTATGCTTGAACTTTTCAAAAGACAAAGGATCAGTCAACATATCTGCTGGATTGTCTGCAATGGCTATCTTCTCTATGGAGAACAATTTGCCTTCAATTACATCTCGTATGAAATTCAACCTGACATCAATATGTTTTGATCATTCATGATAGACTGAATATTTAGCCAAGCACAATGCACTCTGACTATCCCACACATCCAAACCCAAACTATCAATAAGACCTTGCAACCATATACCATCTTTGACCACTGTTGTTCCCTTGGCAAGCGTACCAAAGTCACGGTAGTATAATAATTTTAAAGTAAGGGTTGTCGTACCCACGAGGAACTTGAACCACTATTAATTCACTACAATTTAGTTCACTAAATATTTACAGAAAAGCATTTGAGTTGTCATTTTGGTTTTTGGTGAAAGTTTGGCAAAACAAGTTGATAAAACTAAAGCAAGTGCAGTAAAAATTGGTTTTAAAAAAATTGATGAAATTGGGATTGAACTTATCATTCTCCCTCCTTAGTATTCCGTTAATTTCCTGTAAACACTATTTCGTTGACATTGATGCAATACACTAAAATCGCCTAGGTCGATTTCTCGCACCTAGGGACCCTAAGAATAACATATTTAGATATCGATTCCTCGCATATCAAATACATATTTCAGCATTAAAAACGAGTATTCAAGAGCAATCGATAAATAGATATCTATTCCTAGAATAAAAATCTACCGAGTAGAAACGTTTAGATCGAAACCACAGAAATACCTTCCGGTCAAGACTAAGGTTTGAACACAAGAAACTATTGATTAAATAGAATCAAGGGTTAAGTACAAAACGAAACTACCAATGTCAAATGAAAGTAAAATACAGAAAACTAAACGGAATACTTCGGAGTTCGAAGGTTACATTCAATCCCGGATGAACGGACTAGTCATTCATGGTAGCTAGTAAACCAAAAGATGAAGTGGACGGAATGGAGGAATGGAGGAGGAAATCCTTGCCCTAGGAGAGCCCTGCAGCTTGGAGAAGAAGACTTGGAGAAGAGGATAAAAAGTGTCTCTATGTCTTCCTTTTAGTGCGCTCAGCAGCTGGAAAGAGCTTGCCGCTCAAGCGCACCTAATGCGCGCTACGTTGGGATCTGTACATGCGCGCCTAAGCGTGCCTTACTGCGCGCTTAAGCGCACAATGTGGCTGAGAAATTCTTCATTTCTTCTCTCCTAACTCCATTTGATGCTTTCAAAAAGCCTTCCACATTTTTAATCTGCAAAAGTCATAATTTTCCATCAAAATAGCATCAAACTCCAAAATGGAACCAAAATTAAAGACAACTAAGATTTAATTAATAAAAGGGCAATTGGAGGCATAAATCCAAACAATTAATATCTCAAAGTGCTAAAATTACAACTAAAAATTACTAAATCTATGCACTTATCAACTCCCCCCAACTTAGCATCTTGCTTGCCCTCAAGCAAGATAACTCAACTAAAAAGAGGAAAGCAAACAGTATAACTTGTGGGATTGAATTTTGTTTGGACATAATAAACTTTCAACCATCAAGTCATCCAGAACAATTTAAATCAGTGTACACGACTTATAGAGATTGTAATTTCAAGTCAAGTAGGAACAAGATATAAGTGCACTTCAGCTACCACGGCAAACAGAAGAAGCAAACGAATTACTCTCTCAAAAAATCACTCTCAGTGTATGACTCTCTTGGGTGAGTGTTTCACTCATCCCTCACAGTAACTGAACAACACAGCCTTGCCAGTCATTTTCCATCCAATCACAGACACATTATCAACATGAATCCTAAGGTCTTTGAAGGTTGTAATGAGGCTAGGGTTCCAAGAATTATTGTTAATCTGGATATTTAAATTCACACTTTTGGGAATAAAAAGCTTTTATGCAAGTCATGCACATTTTCCACTACCCCCCAAATCTCATACTTGGAATCCCTCTTTTTGAATCAACAACCCAAATTTTTCTCTTCTCATTTGATTTCAATGTACAACACCCCTTTTTCTTTCTTTTCTTTTCTTTCTTCTTTTTTTTCATGTAATTCAAGGGGGTTGTTTTTTACTTTCATTCTCTTCTCTTTATTTTCTGATTACATTGAAGCCAACTAATACCCAATCATTTACATAAACTTGCACCTAGGCTCTCTTTCCCTAAGTATGGAGGAGGATTATTTCAATGACATGTAGGGTGCAGCTTTTTAGAACAAATGCATGGCTGAAATGGGCTATCAAAGAAATTTGCTCAATAATGATGCAGGGTTGGCTATTTGGCAATAGGCTCAAAGAGAAATTCAACAATTTTGCCTAAGTCATTTTCATGCTATTAATGATGAGTGACAATAGAAAATTCAGGCAAGACCAGCTTTACAAATCATAGTGAGGACTCTCAAATTTATTCTGGTTTCACTCACTCATTTAGCTAAAAAGAAGAAAATTCCTTGATCAAGTCTTTCTATTGCTTCAAAAATTTGCCCTATTCACTTTCATGCACAAAAATCTTATGCCTACTTAGATTGAAAAATTCTGTTTCTTTTAAGTTCTTAATTCTTCAAATTTTTTAGATTGAAAAATTCTGTTTCTTTTAAGTTCTTAATTCTTCAAAATTTTGAAATTTTCTGTTCTAGGCTTAAAAGATGAATTTGCAGTAATCGATTTTCTTTTCAAACAAAATTTCCAAAAAAAAAGAAAGAAAATTTTTCTGTGATTTCCCTCCAAAATGTTTGTAAAAGGGAAATGTTTGCAATTAAAACTGTGAAATTAATGATCCCTAAAAAATGTTATACTCCTATGTTCAGAATAGTTATTTAATTGAGGAACAGTCAAAATAAACATTCACACATGAAAAGCATCCACTATCCATAACCAAAACTACCAATTATGTTCAATCTAAAAACAGGAAAGTAAACTACTCCACAAAAATTACTAAAAACTCCTAACTACTGCTAAAACTGAATATTAAAAACTGAATTGAAATAACATGAAAAACAGTAAAACGCCCCGTCAATGCACGGTGTCATCCCCATCATCGTCATCTGTTGCCTGCTCTTGAGCTCCAACATCAGATGGTCCTGCTCCCCCCTAAAAGAAGGCTTGTCCCCGGGCCATGAAACATAAGCCGAAAACTGCTCCGGTGAAGGCCAAGGCCAAGATCCAGGGACATGAGGGGATTGAGACATGTAAGCACGGTGGTAGGACTCATTAAGGAGCACTTGTCCTCTATGTACGGCAGTCAGCTGGCTCTGGGTGTGCTGCTGAGAAAGCTCTATGCGCTGATTGGAGAGCTCCAATCGCCTGAGATAATCAAGGACTGAGGAGTCCATTTGAGGTATGGGAGGAGGAGATTGTGGGTCATGTTGGGCTAGTGGTAGGGAAGGAATATATGGCTGCTCTGGATCTTGAGGCTGGGATTGAGGATGTTCTGCTGGGTTTCTGCAGTTGTTCTGTATGTACTTAAAGTTGATCGGGCGCCTGATAGTCTGATTATACTCAATGCCTCTTACCCCTGCATTGCCGCACAGTTTGGTGATTAAGGCTGGGAAGCCTAGACCCTTGTTGGCTGCAGTGTTGGTGACAAAGATATGAATTTCTTCAGAAATGACTGTAGCCAAGTCCACCGAAAAACCACTCATGATGGTGTATAAGAGGTGGCATCGGGGCATAGTGAGATCAGAGCTGTGTTTTATTGGCACTATGTTAGCCAATAAAAACGACATCCAAATTTGAGTAAGGGATCTCATATTGCCCCTTCGGATAAGACGAGCCCTGCCCGCTTGATTCAAGTCATAAGAACGCCCAGGCAAACAGAGGACTTCAGTTGTCTTGTCGTCATTAAACCCCTTAGTATTTCGCCTCAGCTCACAATAAGTACAACCGCCCTCTTCAGCAAGCACATCAGGGAGATTAAAGAATTCCCTGATGGCATTTCTATCATAACGAACCCATTTGCCCCTTACTAGGGACCTTTTATCAACTGCTCCAGGATTGACAGCATAGGCATTTGCATAGAATTCTCTGACAATTTGGGGGTCAAATAATTGGTGTGGGTTTCCAACTTGATTCCAACCTCGCCTGACAACCTCATGAAGAAACTCATCCGCCTCCCCAGGACTTAGAATTATTTTCCTCTCTGGGATAAGAGGCCACCCCTGGGTATTTTCAAAATGTTGCTGATGCTCAGGGCTCCTAAATACAACATTGGTTGGAGCCCTGGGTTCCTGGGAGGAAGATTCCCCTTTGGCTCTCTTAGCTGGGTTTCTTTTTGCCAACATTTTCTTACCCATTCTACAATAAAACAATGCTTTGAGTTAGTTGACACAATTAGAAACCACATTTAATTGCTTGCATAAAACCAAGTGGATGGAATATCATGGCATGCCAAATTCATACAAGTAGCAACAACAATTTTAAAATTTTAGCATGAGCACAATTAAGAATTTCCACTTAAATACTTAGGTTCCTATAATCCATTGAAGTTCAACCTAAGCAGTCAAGCACTAAGCACATAGTTCAAACAATTCATCAAACACCTGAAGAGCTTAAATTTTTTTCACATTGAATCAAAGGAAAAAAAAATCATAAAATTCCACTCTATGCATTCACAAAATCAGTCCAATGATACAAAATATTTACAAAAGTTATTCAAGCATGCATAAGTTAGTGGAACATTTTATCAAACACATGGTGGGCACACAATTTTTCAATTCAAAAACGACTCACCTACAACTTACTAACCCCCAAAAGATCACAACACCAACAATTACAGTCAATAATCTAAACATTTAGGATGAATCAAAGCAAAGAAAGCTAGAAATTCCTAAAAAGAAAAACTCTACCCCTAGCTTAAGGAGTATCCATGGAGGAAAGGAATGGAGAAGAAAGGGAAGGAAATTGGAAGCATACCTTGTGTTTGGAGTGTTGGAGATGAGGAAGGAAGAGAATGTAGGAGGTGTGTGCTTGGGAGTGGGATATTTGATGAGATTTGGGGGAAGAAAGGTGTAGAGGTTGAGAGAAAGAAGAAGAAAACGGAAAGGGAGGAGTTGTGTGTGCCTGCTGGGAAGGGTAAAGTGAGATTTAAATTTTTGGTTTTGCGCGCGCTCAAGCGCACGCCTACGCGCTGGTCAGAATGTTGGGAGCTTTGAGCGCATGACTTGCACGCACAAGGGGCCTGGCACAAACTTTGGACACTCGCATTGAGCGCGCGTCTGCCAGAAGGTTTTTATTATATTTCTGGGTTTAATGTTGTGTTAAATGATTGATGATTGAATATGCCTGGTGTAGCTTTTCCTTGGGTCATGATGTTTGAATATTACATGTGATATAATGAGTTGACCTATTTTCAATTGTATAAGCAATCAATTGTTAATGCTTTATGACGGGAATAGAAAAAATAATGAAGGGTAATCTGCAATATGTAACATTATAAAATGCATTAAATGTTATAAATAATTATGATATGGTGGATGTCCATCAAATTTATTCTGATATGATATGACTTTATCTATTTCCTTTAATAGAAGGAATGATCTTGATAAGATATTGTATAATTATAGGTTATTTAGTTTCCTCAATTGTAGGTTACATAGTTTTTTTTTCTAACTCTCATTCACTTGTATAAATACCTCTTATGTGAATGGAATAAAACACGACCAACTTCCGGTCTCTTCTTCTCTTATCTTTCTCTCTACTCTATACTTTTATATATTGTCGATGTTAATTTTATAACATGTTATCAGCACGAAGCTCTACGCATTATCACAAGAAGTTCTATGCTCTTGCGAAAATTAAAGGTATTACTATTATTTCAAGAAATCCTACTTTTTTGCAGAAAAGGTATGATTAGTTTTCTTGGTATTCTTATCTTAAATTGAAATATATGTTTGAGTACGAAATTGTCTCTACCTGTCGATCGAGCATATAGATTTTTTTTATAATATTTATAAATATGAAATTACGTTTCTGCCTACAAATCGAACATATAAAGAATGATGAAATAGAAATTTTATTTATGTGATTTTATCTTTTAATTTATTAAAAATAAATATTTAAGATGTGTTGAATTTTTTTATTCATGTTTCTTGTATCGTGAGAAATATGTGTAATACATTATATTCTAATCATTTTAAATCAGTGATAATTATTACCATTGTTATTATTATAATTGTTAGAGAAGTTAAAAGAAAATAGATATTTGATACGTAAATGTGGATTTATGTATTTATTCAATAGACATGAATTTTATTTATGAGATATTTCTTACATGGTGAATGATTCCTCATAATATGAGGAAGTGAATGATCTAATGATACACCCCTGTTAGTATTGTTTTGCTCTTCACTCAATGTATAACATTCCTTTTTGCATACCCTAGGGGATGCCAATTGACTAGAATTTAATAAGAATGTATGAGGTATGTGAAATAAGTTTTAATTGTATGATGTTATGTTAATTATTATTATGCGTTGTCATGGATGATAGTTCATGCGATATGCAAAGAAGGTAAGATCGGTTAATGTATAAATTTTCGTAAATGTTTTTATGAATTTCCCGTGATTGTGATTGTGATTATGATTGTGTTTGAGGACCTATAGGTCGAGAGGTCAGCTCCGCCATATATGGCGTTTGAGCATGATTGTGTTTGAGGACATGTAGGTCGAGAGCTTAGCTCCACCAGATGTGGCGTGTGAACATGATTGTTTTGAGGACCTGTAGGTCGAGAGCTTAATCAGTTCCGCTAGATGTGGCATGTGAACATGACTGTGTTTGAGAACTATGTCGAGAGCTCAGCCTCTCCAGATGTGGTGTGTGCCCCAAGTTTATGTATTTAATGGCGTGCTTGCCAAGGTTATATATTTGAGGGCGTGTGAACCAGTGCTAATGTTTTGTTACCTATATGGTATTGCAAATATAATTGAAGGCTCCGACATAACTAATGTTGTTTGTTACCTCTATGGTACAAGTATAGATGAAGGCTCATACCGAGCTAATGTTCTGTTATCCGGATGAACAAAATTACACATTCATTATGCCTTATATTGTGGCAAGTCTCATAGAAACTTATTAAGTTTCAAGGCTATCCGCAAAAATGGATACCAAATAGAGACAACAAATGATGACAGTGTTGAATGTTTATACATCACGAGAATGATGCTAGATAAAAATGTGTATTGAAAAATTTGTCTTCATTTTCCTCCGAGTTGTACTACACCTATATTAGTACAAGTGAAACAAATGCTATAGTAAAGCATGATAAAATTGTTATTGGCATGAACGGTTGAGCCATCCCGTTTCAAATTATATGATGCGAAAATTCATATGGACACCTTATGAAGAATCAACATATCTTCAGTCCAACAATTTTTCATGTGTTGTGTATTCTCAATGAAAAGAGATTATTGCAAATGAGTCTAAAGCACGCTTGAAGCGTGACAGACCTGTTGGTTCCAAATATATATATATCCTCAGAAAAGAAAAGGAGCTAAGAATCTAGATGGCATAATCGAGGATATAGAAACTCTACAAGAGTCCTCGGACATAATTATTATTTCAGTTTCAAAAGAAACTCAGGTACCTGAAATTCATGAAAATAAAGAGATCTCTTTATGTCCTGAATGAAATACAATGGAACCAACATGAAGTCAACGTTGACAACATTTTTGCATTGAAAGTAGCGCTTGATATTATACATGATAGCGAGGATCAAGAACCGAAATCGGTTAAAGAATGTCGACAAAGAAATGATTGGCCAATGTGAAAAAAAAATGAAATTCACTTTCAAAATGTAAAGTTTTGGGCCTATAGCCCACACACTTGAATGTGTAAAGCCAGTTGGATATAAATGGATTTTTGTACAAAACGAGATGCGAAAAGTGAAAATGTGCAGTATAAAGCACAACTTGTTGCCCAAGGTTTTTCACAAAAGACTTGGCATTGATTTTGAATAAATATATTCACTTGTGGTGGATGCGAGTACTTTTCGATATTTTTCAGTCATGCAGTACATGAAAATATCGATGGATATTATTATGACCCATTTGTATGACTTTCTTGAAGGGTTTAATTTGATAGAAATATATAATCCAAGGTCTCAAGAAAGATATTCAATTAAATTGAATAAATCCTTTTATGGACTCAAATAATACAAACATATGTGGTATAATTGCCTCAATAAATATTTGATGAAAAATGGGATTTAAGAATGGTCCTATTTGTCCATGAATTTTATAAAAAAATATGGCAAAGAGTATGTCATACCTGTTATTTATATTATTGGAACTCCTAAAGAGCTTCCAAAAGATGTAAATTGCTTAAAGCAAGAATCCGAGATGAAGGATCTCGGAAAGACAAAGTTTTGTCTTGGATTACAACTTGCATATTTAAAAGATGCAATTATAATGCATCAAGAGGCATATACAACAAAGATGTTGTAAGAATTCTATATGGACAAATCACATTCATTATGCACTTCAATGGTTATAAGGCCACTTGATGTGGATAAAGATCCTTTTAGACCTCAAGAGAATGATGAAGAAATGCTTAGTCTTGAAATATCATATCTTAGTGCAATTGAGGCACTAATGTATCTTGCTACTTATACATGACCCAACATATAATATGTTGTTAATTTATTTGCAAGATATAATTTTCATCTACAAGGTATTGGAATGGAATTAAGCATATATTTGCTACCTTAAAGGTACATTGGATGTGGGTTTATTCTTCTCAAATAAACCAAATTCAAACCTAGTTGATTATGCAGATGCAAGTTATTTGTCTGATCCTCATAATGGTTGATCACAAACAGGATACTTATTTACAAGTGGTGGTACAACCATTTCATGGAGATCCATGAAACAAACTATATCAGCCACATCCTCCAATCATGCAAAAATTTAAGCATTACATAAGGCAAGTCGAGAATGTGTTTGGCTGAGATCTGTGGTTCAACATGTGCTAGAAACCTGTGGTTTGTCTTCTGAAAAATTGGCTCCGAAAATCTTATTTGAAGATAATGCTGCATGTATTTCCCCGTTGAAAGAAGGGTACATTAAAGGAGATAGAACAAAACATGTCTCACCAAAATTCTTCTTCACTCATGATCTTCATAAGAATGATGATATATTTGTTCAACAAGTTCATTCATGTGACAATCTAGCAGATCTTTTTACAAAATCATTGCCAACTAAAGTTTTTGAGAAACTAGTACAGAAGATTGGTCTTCGACGTCTTAGACATGAATGTCTAAATGAGGGTGAGAAATAAATGCGTTCTGCACTCTTTTTTCCTTCATCCTGGTTTTGTCTCACTGGTTTTCCTGGCAAGGTTTTTAATGAGACAATATCCAATAACGTATTAAAGAATGATGTACTCTTTTTCCTTCACTAGGTTTTTATCCCATAGGGTGTTTTTCCTAGTAAGGTTTTAATGAGACACATTCTAAAATAATGGACATCCAAGTGAGAGTGTTATGAATAATTATGATACGGTGGATGCCCATCAGATTTATTCTGATATGATATGACTTTACCTATTTCCTTTAATAGAAGGATGATCTTGAGAACGTATTGTATAATTATAGGTTATTTAGTTTCCTCAATTGTAGGTTACATAGTTTCCTTTTCTAACTCTCATTCACTTGTATAAATACCCCTTATGTGAATGGAATAAGACACGACCAACTCTCGGTATCTTCTTCTCTTATCTTCTCTCTCTCTTCTCTCTACTCTCTACTTTTATATATTGTCGGCATTAATTTTATAATATTAAAAATATTATTTTTTATAACAATTCACTACGAGTTTTTGGGTACAGTTTATGGGATGCTCACTTATTTATTATTTTTGTTTGGGGGCCAAGTTTAATTGTTGTAACTGTTTTTCGATTCAAGTTTAATTTTTGTATCCTTCACTCCCATCATTCCATTTATTTCGGTCAATTAAAAGTCCGGTTTACTGTTCACTTGCATTATTTGAAAGGTTTTATTTACATGAAAAACTTCCATAGTTAATTCATTTGTTTCTGGGTGGTAGTAGTAGTGAAAGGACGTGGATCTGAGTGTGTTACAAAAATATGTTAATAGAACCAAAAAAAAAATGTTAATTTTCTATTTATATTTTAAAAATAAATTAACAAGTAATGATTAATGAAACATGGTGTGTTTTGTAAGAGTAATTTTTCGTGAAACAAATACTTAAAATTTTGTCATATTATAATGTAAAAAATGGCTTCTAAAATTTTTTATTCTAAATGGGGCCAAAAGCCCCAAAAAAACACGCCAACGTAACGAGGAAAAGTTACTCACTGCACACATCTTCCCTAAGCAAAAAAACCTAAGGAAAATGAGGGTGAGAGGATCCTCTCCCGCATCTCTAGCGTCTCCAACCAAGTTTAGATAAGGAATAACGGTGAAATAACTACAAATTTTGATTTACTAGTTATTCCGCGGTTACTCCGTAACTAAACTTGACTAAGAGGCTAAAAAGTTAGAGTGGATCCAAATCCATTTGCTTCACGATACATAAGATTAATAGTCACATTCCAATCTTGATAAATAAATTGACAAATATCACGAATGTGGATGTTTCCACCTCGAATGTGATAAGAGTATTTTTTTGGTAAAAAGAATTAGGGTGAGGATAGGGAAAGTCCCGGGCTCAAATAACACTTACAAAGATACTTACATTTACCTTATTCTTAGAGGACAAGTGGAATGCGAGACTTGTCTTGCTCCACCTACGTACCCTTGGAGTTGAATGTGATAAGAGTTGAATATAATAAAAAATGTAACATTTTATAAGCATAATAGAATATAAGTAAAAGAGAAAGTATTCGATCGGAATGTGATAAATATCTCAATAATTTCATATTGAAAACCAAAATAGAATTAAAAAATAACAATTATTCTTTAAGAAATAAATTAACAAATAATTAAGTACTCGTCTGGTTTAAATTCTAAACCACCCAGAATCAATTCTACAGAATTGATTTTAAATCACTTTCGTCCAACATACTTCTTCGTAAAACGTGAATCAACCCTTCATTTCTAGAATCAATAATTCTACTCAACTGACCTAATAGTCCTCTGGTTCCGAATTAAAACTTGTCGAGTGAAGTGGTGAATGAAGAACTCTAGAGACGCGTCTCTCTTGCGTGAAGCGCAACCACTTCCGGCGCTGCCAGTTCCGCCGCAGGCCACAGCTAGTTCCGGCACAGCAAGCGTCTCTCTCCCTGATTCGGTCTTCTCCTCCACTCGCAGTTGCAGTCGTAGCGCTCTCTCTCCCTCTCCATCTCCCTCTATGACTCGCCCTTCTCCTCCACGTGAGAGTCGCTCATCGCTCAATCGTTCTCTTCTCCAATCGCAGTCTCATAGGTATGCTGATGATGCACTTAATTTGAGATAAAATCTAGATTATGTTGGTAGAACTAGTTAGTGATCGGATTATGCCTAATATTAATTTGTAGTTGATTTTTGTGTGTGTTTTGGTATAAGATCAGCGCCTTTATCTCTTGCTGAGCTGAAGAATCAATGACATGTTTTTTAGTTTGGTACTCTAATTGAAAGGCATGTCCTGCGTGCTATACTCTTAACATTTTTGGCTTAGCTTTACAAAAAGGCTTGCTATAAAAGAGGAAAAGAGAAACCAAATATAAGCAATTCACTGGAAAAACTATTTCCACAAAATGGTTTTGTTTAGAGTGATTGTTCACATGATAGAGTGGGGATATCATTCCCTTGAAAATCAAGGATTAAGAAGTGACTGTGGTAGCTTATAATAAAAAAAAATAGAAGGTACTATGGTTGATTTTATTCAATTTCAACATGTTTCGTAAAATGTGATTTTTCATTTCAATCACTACTGATTTCTAGAATGAATTGCAAACCGAATGGACACTAAAGTACTAACACATCAAATGATTCACTTATATGTTGAAGAGTATCTATCTCACTCTCTAATTTTACTTGGAGTGCTTTTCATTCAGCATTTGTTACTTTGATTGGTACATGCCTCTGTTTGGGTTGTTGTGCTGGTAGTTATATACTGTCAACATTAATTAAGGGTTAAAATCAATTAAAATGTCATTTTATTGTTAGTAATAGTAAGTACTACTACTTCAGAAAATTAATCCATCCAGTTTTTCTATAAATAGAAAATACTATGTCTATATATACGTGACCAAATTTCACTGAGGCCCCTATACATATTATACACAAACTCAATTCACCAGTTTCCTCTGTTCTCAATATTCCATTCCTTTCATTAAGCTCATCGTGAATTCGTGATGGAGGAAGCCCTTCTGTTGATCATGGCATTGGTGATTATTTTCCTCTTTGTAGTAGCTAGGCTACTTATAGGATTAGGATAGGATATCATGTTCCTCCTTTGCTAGCTAAGCTAGTATAGTATAGGCTAAAGTAAAGGAAGGTGACTTTTATATAAAGCACCAAAATAATGTACTGTCATTCTTCAATGTGATTGAATCAATCGGCAGTGTTTATTATATATTCTGGGTTTAGTGTTGTTTTAAATGATAGATGATTGAATATATTGTTGGATTTTTATTCTATTTATTTATTTCAAAAGTTTTAGAGAGAATTAATAAATAAATGCTTTATTTATTTTTCAGAAAATATTTTTGACTTGGTCAAAAGACTCAAAACCCTTTATGACTTGGTCAAGACCTATCTTTCTAACCCTAATTTTTTATTATATAAACTCCTCTTCTCTTAAACTTCATAGAGAGCCTCCACTCTCTTTTCTCCTTCACAAAATGCTATCAGTTATCCCTGGGTTCAATGGAATCTTCTTGCGAGTTCAGTGTTACCTCGTGCCTATGTCACGGGATGAACCTGTTGTATCCTGGGGGAGCATCGCAACCGGCCGATGAATCCTTAAGGACAGCGTGCTTCTCACGCGCCTCAGGTTTAATTTTTCTTTTTTTTTCAGGTTGCAGGGTTCCGGCGACAACAATCTTAAGGATTCAACCTATCTTTGATCGGAATTCACCTCTGCAGTTGCCATTTTGGGTTCAGTGGTAGCCATTAATGTGTTTTCATTCCAAGCTTTGTTATACCGTCAACAACCTCACACATGGATTATTCCCAATTCGAATCAATGACTTGAGCTCCAAAAGTCCCTTCCTTTCTCGAACTGATTCTAGCATTCAGTCACTTTTGGAAGAGTGCGATGCCGAGACTGGGCAAGCTCATGAAGAATGACTCGTGCAAGGCGAAGGCGTCGGTGCCGGTGCGCATGGGAAGCGTCTTCGTCGTGGGCGGCGGGGAGAGCTGTGGTGCGATGAATTGGTTGGTGCCGTGCCTCGTTTTCGTTGAGTTCATGAGCTGTGACGATTGAATGGTGAAATCGGCCTCGGTGGAGGTGCTTTGAGAGGTGACTTTGGTGGAGAAAGACTACGCTTCACAGCTTAAGGTTCAATGCTTGGATTGGTTGCAGAATTTCAGATTGTCGGTTGCAGAAGAAGAAGAAGAAGGAGGTTGCTTATGGCTTCAACTGTAATGGCATGTTCAGGGCTGTGGGTAACAGGTTGCTCCTTGTTGCGTTGAATCCGGCGGATATTCTGCAGAATATCACAACGGTACGCCAACTCCATTCTTTCTGTTATAACAACTTAGTGGAAGAAATTATAATTGCAAATGTTATTAAAATTAAAATATTAATAAACTTTGTTGCATAATTGGTGTGAATTATATATTAACGTTATTAAGTAAGAGAATTATATATTGCAAATGTTATTGAACGTGTACGGAGATTTAAAATGTTATATCGCTTTAATGGCTCAATTCTTTGAAGAAATTCTGATGGGCTAAATCTTTTGGTGGTTCGGTGATGTGTAGTTCAATACTTGTGACTTGTGAATGCCTTTACTGATGAATTTTATTTTGATCAAAGTTGGCTTTTTCACTTTTTGAAAAAGTGAATGTGTGAAGTCAAGAGTATTGGTAAATGCAATTGCATGTTTAGTATTGTTTTCTGACTCCATTGCCAAGTCAGTATA